>PVIA01010361.1:0-52307 GCA_004024845.1 Tonatia bakeri | reverse complement strand
GATTTCAGACCATTGATGAGATTCAGGAAAATATGAAGAGGAGGCTGATGGCAATTGGAAAAACTGTGTGAGGTCCCAACGTAAGCACTTTGAAGGGGACTGAGTTGTCATTATCCTATGCACAGTGTTTCTTGTATCTTTTTCTTTTTAAGATTTTATTAATTTATTTTTAGGCAGAAGGGAAGGGAGGAAGAGAGGGGGAGAAATTGTATCATTTTCAATAAATGTCTCTATCTTTCATATTATATGGCTGGATACCTTCTGGACAGACTTTCCTGGGCCCCAATGTGCAAGGTGATTGGGTGGGAAGTCTGGAAGCAAGACACTGGAATTTGTATACTAGGATCATGTGTTTCCAGTTTAGCAGTTAAAAAAGGAAAGAACTAGAGGTGTGAGGGTCATGCTTTTTTTAAAGATAGATGTGTCTCAAATACATTTGGTGGTGGAAGGGGCCCATTTAATGGAAAAGTTAACACCTCTCACCCACTTAAAAAGTGTCTACTGTAAACCAGAGCAGGCGTCGGCACACTTCTACTATAAATGGTCGAACAATAAAAATTTTAAGCTTTGTGGGCCAGGCTTTGTCCCAGCTACTCAATGCTGACATTTGTTGTGTGAAAGTAGCAATAGACAATACGTACATGAGTGAACATGGCCATGTTCCAATAAAACTTTATTTACAAAAACAGGCAGTAGGTCTAATGTGACCTGTGGTGGTTATAGTTTACTGACCCCTGCCCTAAGGCATTTGCCATCTTCATGTTCAAGGCCATGTGGCCGTGAGTTTAGTAAGTGGAAAGAAAGTGCAGTCAAGATGAGGGTGTAAACACGGCTCACCTCCTTGCACAACCACAGCAAAAATTACAACTGCAAAACAACTATCACCCAGAACTGTCAGAGAGTCAAGCTATATGGAAGTCTGACAACCGAGGAATTAAAGAAGTCACATTCATTCAGATGGGTAGAGGGGGAAGGAGACATGGAGATGTGGAATGGGCTGGTCTGACATGCATGTGTGGTGGATAAAAACTGGGATGTCTCAGGAGCAAGGGATCCCAGCCCCACACCACCCCACCCCACCCAGTCCAGGGTTCCAGTGACAGGAAGATAAGACACCATAACTTTTGGCTGTAAAAACCAGTGGGGGTTTGGGTGGCAGAAGGAACTACTGGATTCTCAGGCATCTCTTCTTAAAGGGCCCACAGTGCACTTAGGACTTACTCAGACTCAATCCTTTTGGGCTTCAGCACTGGGGCAGCAGCTTGAAGGGCAACAGTGGTATATGGGGAGAAACTGAAGTGTCTGGCATCAGGGCAAGTGCCGGGGGACAGCTCCCTTCTGGGCAAAATCCCAGAGGCCAGGAAGCAGCCATTGTTCCTTTTTGCAGCCCTCCCCCATGTAGAGTCACAGAACTGCGGCACCATATCTGAGACTCCATCAATCTGGTTCACACGGGTTGCCCCACCCTGGCGATTACCTAAGGCTTCACCCCATCCAACCTGTGGGTGTGATTTTCTACATTAGGCCACGCTACTAAGACAGAGGGTCAAAGCAGCTCTACCTGATACATAGAAACAAACACAGGAGGCTGCCAAATGAAGAGACAAAGAAATAAGGCCCAAATGAAAAAACAGAACAAAACCCCAGAAAACCAACTAAAGAAAATGGAGATAAGCAATCTATCAGGTGCAGAGTTCAAAACACTGGTTATCAGGATGCTCAGAGAAACCACTGGGTATACCAACAGCATCAAGACCCAGGCAGAAGTGAAGTTTACACTAAGTGAAATAAAAAATTTACAAGGAATCAACAGTTGAGTGGATGAAGCTGAGAATCAAATCAATGACTTGAAACATAAGGAAGAAAAAGAAAACCATTCAGGCAGAACAGCAAGAAGAAAAAAGAATTTAAAAAAAATGAGGATAGGGTGAGAAGCCTCTGGGACAAGACAATTTCAAATGTATCAACATTCGAATCATAGGGGTGCTAGAAGGAGAAAAGAAAGAGCAAGAAAGTGAAAACTTATTTGAAAAAATAATGAAAGAAAACTTCCCTAATTTGATGAAGGAAATAGACACATAAGTCCAGGAAGCACAGAGTCCCAAGCAAGATGGATGCAAAGAGGCCTACACCAAGACACACAATTAAAATGCCAAAGGTTAAAGATAGAGAATTTTAAAAGCAGCAAGAGAAAAGGAGACAGTTACCTACAAAGTTCCCATAAGACTGCCATAGAGTTGATTTCTCAAAAGCAATCTCACAGGCAAGAAGGGGCTGAAAAGAAGTATTCAAAGTGATGAAAAGCAAAAACCTACAACCTAGATTACTCTGTCCAGCAAAGCTATCATTTAGAATGGAAGGGCAGATAAAGTGCTTCCCAGATAAGGTAAAGCTAAAGGAGTTCATCATCACCAAGCCATTATATTAAATGTTAAAGGGACTTATTTAAGAAAAAGCAGATCAAAACTATTAACATTAAAGTGACAATAAACTCACAACTATCAACAACTGAATGTAAAAAACAAACGAAGCAAACAAGCAGAACAGAAACAGAATCATGGGGGTAGGGAGTATAAGGAGACTAAATGGTAATGAAGAAAAATACAATAAAGATTAAAAAAAAGAAGCAGTATTATAGATATGGAGATCATTTGGATGGTTACCAGTTGAGAGGGGTAAGGGGGAAAGTTGGGGAAAGATGCAGGGATTAAGAAGTACAAATTGGTAGGTACAGAATAGTCAGGTGGATGTTAAGAGTATAGGAAATGGAGTAGCCAAAGAACTTAATATGCATGACCCATGGACATGAACTAAGGTAGGGGGAATGCTGGAGGGAATGGGAGGTGTTGGGTAGAGAGGGGCACAAGGGGGAAATTGGGACAGCTGTAATAGCATGATCAGTATTTTTTTTTTTTAAAGAAAAAGAAAGCATAGAGGGTGTGCACTCACTATCCTGAGGCTTATGCCTGGAAGTGGCACACACCCCTCCCAATCATACTCCACTGGAGACAAGTTAGACCCGTGTCCACACCTTACCACCAGGGGGTCTGGGAATGCAGTCTAGCCTGGAGCCAGGGAACAAGGGGGAGATTTCAGTGGTCCATGAACAGGCTTTGCCAGATTCCTTTAGGGGCAGTTTCAGGACCTTCATGGAGGGTATGTTCACATACTCAAAAGAAACTTCAATGCATCCTTCAACATGAGTGAATCTGTTTGGGGTGGAAAAGAAAATGCCAAAGGTAGAAGGAATGATAGAATTAGGAAATCACTACTTTCCAACCACTAATGTAATAAGTAATCAGGGCAAAGATTATCAATAGATGGCACTGGATTCAAGTTTGTTGAGGAGTAAGATGTGGCCTCAAAATCTGTCTCCATAAATTACTTATTGATGATAAAAGAAAGAACTACCTTTACAATGGAAAGGTCTGGCAATCGCAGCCTTGACCAAATGGCCAAACTTCGTATCACAAAAATGGGACATTTATGCCCCCTGAACTGGAGGACTGGGAAGTACACCATATCACCTCTGTAACAGTCTTTTCGACCTGAATCTAATCATGAGGAAAATTCAGGAAAATCCAATTCTTTGTAGGACAGTCTACATGACAATTGGCTTTGTAACTTCATAAATCCCGAATGCTGTGATAGGAAAGTCAGATTCTCCTACATTAAAGGATGCCAAGACATGATAACAAGCCCTGGCTAGTGTGGCTCAGTGGACTGAGTGCTGGCCTGTGAACCAAAGGATTGCTGGTTCGATTCCCAATCAGGGCACATGCCTGAGTTGCAGGCCAGGTCCCCAGTAAGAAGTACTCAAGGGGCAACCACACATTGATGTTTTTCTCCCCCTCTAAAAATAAAATAAATAAAATATAAAAAAAAGACATGATAACAAAATATAAGATATGATCCTGGCTATATCCTGAATTAAAAAAAATTCCAGCTCTAAACATAATTTTTGCCAATTTCATTTTGTCAGAGAAATTTGAATCTATGTCCTATATATTAGATAATGTAGCAGTTGTTAAATTTCTTAGGTATGATTATGGAACTATAGTTATGCAGGATAAAGTCCTTGTTTTTAGGAGATGTAGTAGGGATGAAGTTTCATGTTTCAGTAAAAATGAAAAGTACACATATTTCTATGTAATACATACACATTTGCATACAGACTAATAATGCAAATGTGGCAAATGTTTTAAAACTGGTGAATCTTGGGGAAGGGTATATGGGTTTTCATTATACTATCTCTTTCTACTTTTCAACAGTTTAACTTTTTTTTTTAACTGAGGGAGAGTAACATCAATATGTGGTTGCCTCTTGCATGCCCCCTACTGGGGGTCTGGCTTGCAACCTAGGCATGTGCCCTGACTGGGAATCAAACCGTTGACCCTTCAATTTGCAGGCCTGCACTCAATCCAGTGAGCTACACCAGCCAGGGCAGTTTGCTATCTTTTACAATAGTTTTTGGCCAAGCCTAACTGCCCTAAAAAACAAACAAACAAAAAACCCCCCCAAAACCAAAAAGGCTTTGTAAATAAATGTCATCATCACTTTTTTCTTCAATGTAACTGGAAACTCTTCATTATTTCTCTTTACCCTCAGAGAAAAACATAAGCTTTATATGTAACTTTTAGATTAAAATGTTTTCCAGAGAATGTTAAACTTTATTATAAAACCCTAAGGGGAACACATTAAAAAACTATTAAAACTAATCAAAGATTTCAGCCAGGTTGTGGGATAAATGTCAACATACAAAAATCAACTATATTTTTACATATTAGCAATGAACAATCCGGAAATGAAATTAAAACAATCCCATAAAAAATAATTACTTGGGAATAAATTTAAGAAAGCACAAGACTTGTACACTGAAAACTATGAAACACTGAAAAAATGAAAAAAGAGATAAACACATGGGCATCCCATGTTCATGGATCAGAAGACTGAATATTGTTAAAATGGCAATATTCCCCCAATTTATCTACAATGCAATTCCTATCAAAATTTCAGCTGGCCTTTTTGAAAAAAGGTTCTAAAATTCATATAGAAATGCAAGGCAGTCAGAAATGCCAAAATAATCTTGAAAAAGAACAGCCCTGACTGGTGTGGCAGGTTGCTGGTTCGATGCTTGGTCAGGACACACGCCAAGTTTGTGGGTTTGTTCTGAGTCAGGGTGTGCATGGGAGACAACTGATCAATATTTCTCTCTCCCACAGATGTTTCTCTCCCTTGTTTCCTCCATCCCATCCCCTCTCCTCTGGATAAAAATACATCAGTAAAATACTTTTAAAAAGAAAAAGAACAACAAATTTGGAGGACTTAAACTTCCTGATTTCAAAACTTACTGCAAAGCTAATTAAGACAATGTAGTAAATGGCATAAAGGCAGCCACAGATCAGCGGGGTAGACTGGAGGGTCCAGAAATAAACCTTTGCATTTACAATCAATTGATTTTATGCCCTTAAAGCGTTTTTATTTCTTAGAAAAGAATGAAAATAAATGATCTATTGTGCATCTCTCCATTTCCAGCAGAGTACAGCTCTGTATATATATTTTAATTGTGGTAAACTAGAAATAACAGAAAACTTACCATTTTAAGCATACAGTTCAGGGCAGTAAGTATATTCACACTGTTGTGCAACCATCGTCACTATTTATCTCCAGAACTTTTTCAACATCTCAAACTGAAACTCTGTATTAATAAACACTCCCACTTTTAATGACTGTTTCATTTGTGTAAGCTGATTATTTTTCAAATTTGCCTCATCATATCTCAATGACTTTCATCCCTTGCTTGGTGTCGATACCTTTATTTCCCTAAATTTTTAGAGCACAGTCATTTTGTATTCTGCATCCAGTACTTTCAGTATGCAAAGTAATTGGTTTGCAATCATCTCTTAGGTATAGTGGCTTATTTTCTTGTATTTTGTAACTTGGGATTGTGCGATCATATTCAAGGGAGCTTTATCTCCTGAAACCTCTGCAGTCGCAGTTGAGAAGGCATTGCCCAAAGGAGAATGTGTTTGCTTTCACTAGGCAGCCTGGGGCACTACCAACCGAAGACGACTTTAATACCTTGGTTTCCCAGGCTTTGATGGTAGCATAGATCTGAACTCTAAAGACATGTGTCTTGTGGCTTAAAATTCTTGTAGAAAATAAAATTTTATGGAAGACTGTTCCCTGCTTCCCACCCCTCTCCCCCACCCCGCTGCAGCCCTTTCACGGAAGGTATAGACCTTTGAATGTCTCATCCATATCTGGGAATGTTACCATTCTGTGTCTTGCCAAGGCCATGATTCTCGTCTCACATGTAGCTGTTACCACCTAAGGTTCTTACTTGTTTCTTTGAGCCTGTTTCTTCTTTTGAATGACAGAGCTAATGAAGCACCCACATTACAGGATTGTTGTAAACTTAATATTTGTAAAGTACTTAGAGCAGGGTCTGGTACATAGTAACTAGTCAATAAACATTAGCTATTAGTGGTAGCCATCATTTTTACCAATTGGCAAATGACCTTAGGGAGGCAGTGGCTCCAGTGCCCTTTGTTGTTGGTACTTGGGATTCCCTTTCTGTAAGCTCAGCTATTTATTCAATGTTTGTTATACTTCATCAAGAATTCCCAGGGCTAAACCCTGGCCGGTACGGCCCAGCGGATTGTGCGCCGGCCTGCAAACCAATGGTTGTCCAGTCAGGGCACCTGCCTGGATTGCGAGCCAGGCCCCCAGTAGGGGGCGTGCAAGAGGCAACCACATATTGATGTTTCTCTCCTTCTCTTCCTCCCTCCCTGCCACTGTCTAAAAATAAAGTCTTAAAAACAAAAAAGGAATTCCAGGGCTTTAAAGAATATCAAATCACTTATATTGCTACAAATAAAAGTTCAAATATTTTTGCAGTACTTAAAAAGACTTATGAACCCAACAGGTTGAGAAACTCAGCTTAATTTGGTTCTTGTTAGATGAAAGCATGGATATTAATGATTTGGTCATTCTATTGGTGTTTACTTGCCATATATATGATGATGTATGTAAAGTCTTAGTAATTTTTAAGGCACTTTTGGTTGTATAGAATGAAAAAAGTACATAAATGAGACTATAGATCCATATCTGAATCTCACAAAAGTGAGGAATTTTGTACACCTAAATGCCTTTTTTCCCCGTGTTTAGTGTGATTGGAAAAAAGGTTGGTTTCTTAAAAATGCGGTTTGAATATTTGTCTCTTAAGTAAACTTGTAATAAAATAAAATATGATTTTAAAAATGTACTACTACACATATAAGCAATAGTTTACCTGGGGTAAAACTGATTAGTTGGTTCTACCTTATTTGTCCTCACGGAGAAAAATATGATGATGAAGGATAAACACATGGGTAAGGGGTAATGAATTCAGGTCACTCACTGTTTACCTTCATAATTAAGAAAGTGGCTCAAGCCCTGACTGGTGTAGCCCAGTGGGCCGGGTGTTGTCCCGCAAACCGAAAGGTTGCCAGTTTGATTCCCGGTCCGGGCACAGGCCTGGGCTGCATCCAGGTCCCCGGTTGGGACTGTGCGAGAGACAACTGATAGATGTTACTCATGTATGTTGACGCTTCTCTCCCTTTTTCTTCCTCCCCCCCCCTCTAAAAAAATAAGCATTTTTTAAAAAGGGGCTCAAATGAAAAGCATTAGCTCTATGTGTCTTCACAGGGAATGACCTTCCACATATATCAAATGGAAAAGGCAAGGTGCAGGACAGTGTACATATTATGCTATCATCCCTATAAAAATATAAGCTTGATTTGTAGAGTACCTCTAGAATGATTCACAGAACCCAAAACAGTGGTTTGTGCCTCAAAGGAGAAGGATTTCCTTTACACTATGCCTTTGTAGGTTGTACCATGTGACTATATTATCCACACACACAAAAAAGCCAATGCAGTTTTTAAAAGGAACTCAAAATATTGTCTTTTTTAAAAAAGTTTTTATTTAGTTTTAGAGAGAGGGGAGGGGAAGGAGGAGAGGGAGAGGGAGAGAAACATCAATGTGTGGTTGCCTCTTGCATGGCCCCCACTGGGGACCTGGTCTGCAACCCAGGCATGTGCCCTGACTGGGAATCGAACCAGGAACCCTTTGGTTTGCAGGCCTGCGCTCAATCCACTCAGCCACACCAGCCAGGGTAATATTGTCTTTACAAGGTTTTTCTTCTCAAGGACAAGCATTCTCACAAATTTGAAGGTAAAGCTGTTTGAAGCATGATATGACTGCTGCAGTTAAAAACTGGGTAAAGATAGTTGGCACCGAGGATAGTGAGCAGAAAAATCAGTGTTGACATTAAAATAAAAGGTGAAATAAACCCATCTTTCTTTAGTTAGAGACCTTTGGTATTTCCCTGCAAGTGGCAGACTGACCACCGGATCAGAGACCTTTGAAGCTGGCTACCTACCATAAATGCTGACCTTTTAGTAACAAGGTCCATTTGTTAAAAAAAATTCTGCCTACAGCAACCTGAAAACATAATTTACCACTCTTTCCAAGTATCTGGGCATTGTTCACTCAGTGATAAAAGTCACTTAAAAGTACAGAGGAAAATATTACCACTTAATGTGTTTGAACCTCAATATATTTTAAGCCTGGGAGAGGAAATACTAGATGTCAACTTCAGCAAGAAAGTTAAACAGTCTCTTCAATTCAGTGATTTCTAAGATGGAAAACAAGATTCAACAGCATCTAACTCATTAACTGGAAAAATCTTCCTTTTTCCCCTTTATAGTATATCATTAAAAACATTAAGATAAAAGTATACTCAAGAATGGAACACAAAATGTGAATGAATTCTGGAGTTAAGATGGGAGTGGGGCCGACTCTGATGTACCTGGGTGGATGGTGACGCCCAGGCTCAGGATGGAGGGGTAGGGAGCAGATGGAGCGCTGTAGCCAGAGCCATTCTCTTCCACTGCATCTGCCAAAAACCAAAACCCTGGTGCCGCGCTGTCAGGAGTACCACCCCGGCACTGGTCCTGAGTAATGCGGAGAGAGGGAGCTACGAAGCGTGGGCCGGCTGACCACCCTGTCCCTCGTACCCTCAAACATACAGCTCCTTCCCTTCCCACAGTTCCTGGCTGGTTAAGCCTCGACCACTTTGCTAGTCCAGGGAGAGGAAAAAGGAGCCAGCGGAGAAAAGTGAGAATGATTTAATAATAAAGCTGTGGGGAGAAAACACTATTAATTTCATTTTTGACATGTCTGAGATGCCTATAAGGTACCCAAGTGGACATTGCTAATTGGCACAGAGTGGAAAAACCGGGGTATATAGGTAAGAGATTGGGGTTATTCTCTTACAATCACAGGCTGTGAGGAGGGTAGATGTCACAGGTGTCCAACAGTGGATCTCAACCCTGGCTGCACCAAACCAAACCAAACCAAACCAAACCAAACCAAACCAAACCAAACCAAACCAAACCAAACCCACAGCACGAAACCGATGCCGGGCCTTGCCTCTAGAGATTCTGATTTCATTGGTTTGGGATGTAGCCCAAGCACTGGGATTTCTGAAACCCCTCCAGGCAATTCTACCAAGTAGCAAAGTCAAGAACCCTTGGCTTTGGAGTAGGAACAGAACCCAGGATTGATCCCTGTCCAGGGAACACACGTGTGACGATTAAGCACGAGGAGGAGACTGTTAGGGAGAGCTGTGGTCCCCAAAGTGGAGAAAAGAGTGGTGTCACAGAAGCCAAGGAAAGACTGCTTACGTAAGGAGAGGTGGAGAGTCAGACTTCTGAGAAGACTCTAGGAGAGTTCATTTCCCACCGTGACGTCTAGATGTCACTGGAGCATAGTAGGACACAGGTAGCTCTCGAAAGCTACCTTAATTTCAAAACTCATGCAAAGTGCAGCTGATCAGAACCCTAACTTACTGTCCATACTGACTCCACTGGCTGTAGAAACACCACATTTGTGCAATTATCGACAATTTAAATTGAATAAGGCACATATCCTGGGTTACCTGAGCAGCTCCCAGTGGGAACAGGTCAGTATATTTTCTCTACTATATATCTGCGAACAACTTTAGTTTCAAGTGTTACATGTGCAATTCATAATGCTTTCCTATAAATAATGAAAACTAGTTTTCCTAAGCAATGATATTAAAGGTTTCCTTGTAAGTAATTCTTATACTTGGCAGGTATTCAAAAGTTTGTTGAGTGAATAAACTAATATGTGTTTATATTTAGATGAGTTGGAACAGTCAACTCTCCCCCACCCCTACCCATGTCAGAAAAAGGAAATCCATCCATGTCGCTAAACCAAGAAAAGATAGCGAGAAGGACGTGCCCTCTACAAACCCAAGAGCAATGTGGCTTTACCGAGCCTCAGGAGGCTCGGTATTCTGTAGTCAGGCAGTCCGGTGTCAGGTCTTAATTACACCACCAACTCGGGAGTTCTTCCTAAGCTGGAAGCACCTTCGGGCTGCCAGGGACAGGAAGCAGACAGGGAGAGGGAGGGAGCAAGGTCCCTCAGCAGTCCGCTTCCTTCCGAGCAGTGCCCTTTTGTTTACTATCCCGGAGTTTCAGTTCACATGCACACAGGGTTCCTTGCTTTTAACAAGTTTGAAAAACACTAGATTAGGCTCTCCAGTTTAGAAAGACTTTCAAATTGTTTATATTTAAATCAGAGTGTCTTTGGTATCAGTTAAGTTTTCAATATGTTTTTGGCATGCTATAGTTTCTGGGAAGATTTTAATTTTATTTATTTTTTTAAAAGAATTTATCCATTTATTTAGAGAAGGGGGAAGGTATGGAGAAAGAGAGGGAGGGAAACATTGATCAGCTGCCCTCACACACGCCCCAGCTGGGCCTGGGCCCACAGCCCAGGCACGTGCCTCAACCTTGCATCAACCCGGCGACCTTCTGCTGCGGGAGGACGCCCAACCCACTGAGCCACACTGGCCAGGGCCCTCGGATGATTTTTAAAAAGCACATCTAATTTCCTCAAAGATCTAAGCGGGCATATACATAGGAAATGTCTCAAAACTTTGCGAATTCAGTATAGACAAGCTGTACTGAAGAGAAACCAAAAAAGAGAAACTGAAATAAACAGATGACACATCTTTTTCAAATGTCACATTTAATGTTTTCACCACTGTACTTCAAATCTACATTGTACAAAGTGACCAGTAAGTGTGCCACGGTAACTGACCAACCTCTGAGATTGTACCTTTCACACCAGTGTCTTCTTGGGCTCTTTTGATACTAAACACGTTTCTCATTCAAGTGAATTGAAATGCTTCAGTTGGGTTGATTCTCAGGAGCCTCATAAAAAAAAAACAAAGATATTGCACCATCTTTGTTTAGTAATGTTTGTTTCTTTCACAGCAAATAATTACTTCATTGAAGTTAAAACTTCCAAACATAACTTATTAATAGTCTTCAAATTCAGCTCAGATCACTCAAGATGAAAATACTCTCTGCTAAATACAGATAACTTACAATAACTTTAACAGTTAACTGTCCATAACACACACCAAGGTTTTTTCCTAAACCAATTTTAAGACGATCCATTAGTATTCCTTGTACAGGTGAAAAACGATCTTCAATTTTCTTGTCTTTTTATTTTTAATATAAAAGTTGGAAGGGACATTCAAGTTTCAAGTCTCCACACTGAACTTAAAAAAAAAATAGTCATCATCAGCATGTGGAGGTAAACAAGCCAAGTTGTGTAACTCCAGGAGGTAGAGGCCTTCGATTTGTGTTCGTATATACATATGCACAGAAGGGTTCAGTGTTCCAACAGAAGAAAGAGTTTGTCAAAAAGTAATAAGTTATTTACTACTGTGACATTTCAAGACTCCCACAGCTTTGCCTAAGGACACAAACACATTTGACATAATTCCCTATGTGCCTTTTTTTGTGGCTTAAAATTTTTTTTTAAATTTGTTTTTGTCTTTTATTTATTTATTTTTATTGTCCAGTGCAGGAAAAGTCTCACAAAATTTCACAGACCTAAAATGTGCAAGCTAGTTCTCTCTCTATACAGCAATGTTGGGATTCTTTTGAAATTAGCCCAGAAATGAATTATTTACACACAT
Organism: Tonatia bakeri; assembly: GCA_004024845.1. Taxonomy (NCBI): domain Eukaryota; kingdom Metazoa; phylum Chordata; class Mammalia; order Chiroptera; family Phyllostomidae; genus Tonatia; species Tonatia bakeri. Next base: position 40,243 of record PVIA01010361.1, on the reverse strand, counting down.
GAAAGATGCATGCTTGGGGGTTCTTTTATGTAAGAAAGAGCAGAAAAACTTCTAATAAAAATAGATTAAATATATATATATATTTATACTGGGTAAGGAAAACAGAAGTTTAGTCTCTCCTAGTCACAAACTCATTCTCTCTACCCACAACATTGGATTTGAGACAGCACACATCACCGTCACGGCTCTAATGAGAAGCTAATTATAGGGCTTGATCATTAGGTGGCATGCCCCTCCCCCCGGTGCAGCCACGATCCGCTCACGTGGCTCCATGATTGGTCGCAGGCAAGGTTTCTAGATTCTTTCATTTTAGAAAACCCCTAATTTTCAGGAATGGCTCAAATATCAAAAGGTATGACTGTCTTCTGTGTGTGTGTGTGTGTGTGTGTGTGAACAATCTCACTTCATTTTAAAAAAGAAAAACAAAACAAAACAAAAACACAAAACCCCAAACTCCCAAATTTGGTTCAATTCTCTTTTGTTCTGAGGTGAGCCATAATAGCTGCACTAAATTCATAAAACATGTGCAACTCTGGGTAAAATATTTTTCTTCTAAAAGCACAACCACTTTACAAGATTAAAAGTCTAGTAACATTTCTAAATATTATTCATATCATACAAGTAGTGGTTGTTAATTTAAAACTTCATTAGTAAAATTACAGTACAAGCATGATTAACCTCCAGAATTGCAAATCCCAGACTCCAGTGGAAAGCTACATTACATCTTCAGTAGTACATTATCGTCCACCGTCACTCCCACACCAGAGGAGATGGGGGCATCTCAGACGGCTGAGCAACAGTGGAACTGGAAAAAAATGGAGACATGGTGAAAACACTGGTGACATCACAAAGGGCAAAGGGCAACTCACAGCTGCCTGTTTTCCTTTCTTCCTTTAAAAAAATTGTGAAGTCCAGTTGTGGACTTTTATTCTGTTTCTTTTAACTTCTCTCAAGTTGCATTTGTTCCAAATTATTTAAGGATCTATAGTGTTAGTGAGGTGACATGGTACAGTGCCTAAGAAATACATGGCCTTGAAAACAACATGTCACTTACTAGGTGTGTGACACGGCCAACTCCTTCACCTTTCCTCTTTGGGGAAGGGGTGACGCTACTGTGATGAATGAATGAGATAAAGCACGTGCAGTACTTCCACAGTGCCTGTTTCATAATATAAAGTAAAGGGCAGCTATTGTAAATAATAATACTTATAATCAGTCAGAAAAATAATCCTGAAGGATGCAGAATTATCCATTTAAAAATAGACTCTGAAAATACAGTGACTTCAGAGAGAACCTATTTTGAATGAGCCTCATAAACTTTGTATCAAGTATTAATTGAGTAGTAATGGACAATCATTTGGCATTTGTTATCCACAGATTTGTTTTATCAGTTATTTCACATGACTGTCTAACGTTGCCAACTAGATTATAAACATGAGGGAGTGTGTGTTACCACTTTGCTCCCCTGGGGCCCAGAATAATGAGTAACTTGCACCTGGAAAGATATTAAAAATACCTGATTGACTGGGTCACTGACTCTTAGGGGAAAAAATTAAAACAAAATAATTTTAAACCACAGAGAAGTAAAAATACAACTTAATCCCTTATTTTACTGACATATCCATAGAATAAATGAAAGTCACCCTGATTTAAAAATTATAAACAAAAAATCTTGACTTTGGTTAACTTCAATAGCACACCAAGGCCAATTAAAGCAGAGGTGAGGGGAAGGGAAACAGAAGCCAGGAGAAGAGGGGGAAAAGCAGATGGGGAAGACAGGAGCAAGGGTACGGCCTCTCAGACCCAAATCCACCCTTCTTTGCCCTCCTCTGAGATCCCGGAGCCAGAACCTGCTGTCATTTCTCCTTTGCCACCTGGCTTGCTGTTAGCCTTTGTCGACAGAGGGCGCTGGGAAGGCACTGCAAAGCCATAGTATTAGGAAGCAGCAGCCCTTCCTGGTTCTGGTGTGCCCCCCCCACCTTTTTATTTTAATGTAAAAGGCCCAGCTTTGGTCTACCCACACATTCTGGCAGTTTCTCTGCAACCCAGCAGGTCTCTTCTTTGGACAAGTTCTGTCCCCACTTTTGGAAGTTTCTGCACCACCCTCAAGGGGGTGTGTCTCTGACAATCATATCATCCCCCAAAAGGTCCACACAAGGGGCCTCCTATAAGTTCTTCATTTCTTCCTTGTTCGTTCTCTTTCCTTAGTTAATGCTTCTGGTTATTAAATTTTACTGGGTGTGGTTTCTTTCTAGTGTCTAAACCTTGACTGATACAAGGAGTTAGGGAAAAAGAGACTGAGAAGGAAAGGACAAACAGAATGAGGCTTGCAAGGTTCCAAAGCAGGCTTATAGCTCTTTAAGCCCTAAGCCCATGGGACAAACCAGCAGTCCACCTATAAAAACAATGATCTTCCCTGCACTTATCATGGCGGTGGTGGGGGTGGTAGCGGGAGCCCGGACGAACATGTCTTAACTCCAGGGCAGTGGCTGCACTGTTGCTGTAGGAGGACCCCCACATACATGATCAGGCGGCACAATGGTCATCTGGGAAAAAACTGCCCAAGCAGCTGCAGTGAATCGGCCGCAGTGTAAAAAGTAAGGCTTCTATTTTAATATGCTTTGGACTAAAGCCAAAGTTCATAACAGAAACTTTCTGTCGGACCTTTTATCTATGTTACTTAATCTAAATAAAAACAGAAATATGCTGAGTAACAAAATCACAATGGCATCCTTTTAATTCTAACAAGGAAGTTAGAATTACATACATATAGTTACCTAATAAAGCTCTTAAAAGCAGCAGACTGAGGGTTGATGCAGAGAGGCACTCTGTTTCCTTTCTGCTGTTCCAGAATGAACTGGTGAATAATTTCTGTGGAGAAAACAAACATCACATAAGGCACGCCAATTTGCAGGTCTGGGAGCGGTGGGTTCTCAGCTAACGCTAGCCGGCATCGGAACAGCTTTTCCTACTGCTTTATTAAATCAGACACACGCCATGTATCAGGCAGAATCCAGCGGGATTTTCCTGAAACCAAAGTGACAGTTGCTGCTCAACTCGGGCAAAAACCCCGAAGTGGCATCACACAGGGCGGAAGTCCCAGCAGTGGGAGAGCAAAATGGTCCATAAACTGAGAGTGACCCCATAGGGTTTGGCATTATGAGTGAACTCGTCTAAATTATTGGTAATTACTGCTTTTTTCAAAACCACTTCAAAAACCATGATGTTTAGGTACACAGTTTGGGGCTGGTTACTTTGGGGACTACTCTCTCTCTTAAAATGCCCTAGAGCACACACTCAAATCATTCAGAATTTTGGATGTCCAAAAAACCCCCACCCCACCCTACCCCAATAGGAGATCATATTAGGAAATTTTATGAGTCTAGCACAAATTTCCTTCTCTTGTCATCATCCATGGAATGATTCCCTCAGTGGGTATTTATCTTTTTAAAAGCTTTGCATGTTATACTAAAAAGTCCAATGTATTTCATTCAATGAAATAAATTGCACTGAGTGAATACATATTAAATATACTGAGTTACAGTCATTAAATAAATGATCTTTGAAAACAAGAAAAAAAGATTCATTCCTTTTTTTCCATCCCCTGGATGGAACATTAAACCAGCGTTTTTGTAACACACACAGCTTTCTTGGCACATGAGCCCTGAACAACAGGGCCATACACAAGGTTGTGGAATAAACCTATGGAGTAGCTTTGGTCATCATCCAGGTCTCAGCTTTTCATGGCCACTGGATGAGCCACCTGATGAGAAGTGTTACTAGTGATCCCGCCACGCTGAAGGTCAAAAAAGACACTCACCTTTAACCTGTCGAACAGAACTGAGGTTCTTCTCAAAAGTGTCATCAAATTTGGGGTTGGTGACGGGCTCAAAGTCACTGGTATAAACTCTTCCAGTAGAGGTGGAAAAGCAACATTTACACATACATGTGTGATATCGTAGTCGCCCTTCATCTAGGTAGGGGTGGGCTAAGGCATCCTTAGCGGATATTCTTTTGGACTGCAATCAAATTTAGAGACCAGCACATCAACACCACAGATAAACATGACTGTCTACACAGGATCTTTATAAGACACAGTAACTGCTTATATTTTATGGTGTATCCTGTGTTAAGAGGGATAACTGAATTCAGAGATGGGTCAAGCAGCAGTTGAGAGAGTTACGAAGTGACTTTCTGCTAAGATCCTGAAAAGTTCCTACCTTGCAATAAATGTATGTAGGGTCAAAAATGACAAATCATGACATTTAAATATGTAATGCTTTGAAGGGGATAAGTTTGCACTTTGAATAACAGTTATATTTTCTAAAAATGCCTCAGCCTTTAGAAGAGATGTGATCACAGTGGCAATTTTACAAAGCTGCTCAGAACTTATTCTCTTAAAGCACCAAATCAACTAGGGAAAAGGCCCATCTGAAAGTTGTTGGAGTTAGGCAGCAGATAACGGTATGAACTCCAGGTTCTAATACCCACCTCAGCCTGAGTATCAGCAGCCTGTGGTTTTCTGACACTTTGGATCAGAATACTTAATATATTTAGTTTCCAGGTTGATAAAAAACTGAGCTTGGTGGACATGTAAGTACCACCGAGAGAAGTGAATTTTAAAGGATTTAAGGATGGATTCAATAGTAGAGCGCAGAAAAACTGAGACTCTGCCCCACTTCTAATATGATCAGATGCTTCACATAACATGATAAAAAATTTTTTCATATAAACAAACAAACAAACAAACAAACAAGAACCCAAAAAACAAAAACCCCAACCATCCTGACTGATTATACAAACGTTAACTATTTCCTATAAACTTGGATTCCCCTAAAACATTTTCATCCGTTTTCCTGTGCTGACATTAAAAGGTGTGTCTTGGCCTTTCAGGATGTGGCAGTCACAAAGGAAAGCTGCCGTCCCTCCACCATGAACAGGCAATGTAAACTTGACAACCTTGGTTTTTGTTCCCATTGTTTTTGTATTTGGTGATCCAGACAAAGTCTGATTACCTTAGCAAGGGAACTTTTCCTTTTTTTTTTCTAAATGAGTCCATCTCTTTCTGGAGGCTGCACTGGGATAAAGGTCTACTGTCAGAACCTCTTCAGAAGAAACTAGCTGGCTGACAGTACACCTTGCCCGGGACTGGGCTCCTCCATGCTGAGTGCCTCTGGCAGTCTCACTTGTGGGACTGAGCTCTCTGGCTTTTGCTCACGAAGTCTGGTTCTTGGCCAACTCTATTTCTGTTTCCGACTTAACAAGGCTGATCATGTCCACACTGGTGGAAGCAGTGACTGAATCTGGGTTTTAATTTTGTCACCTGACCATTATGTCATTTCTGTCAGGTGGCAGATGTCAGAAATTGGGACCCTGTGAGTTGCCACTAGCAGCTGGAATCTGACTTTCCTGTTGGTCTTTCTTTCTCTGTTTGTCTGAGGTTTCTGATATTTCCTGAAATCTGAGAATGCAGGGTTGAAAAGATTTTGGTGTTTTCCCAACCATTGATAGCATGCTCTGCATTTGAAAGATCTCTGTGTACTAATCAGAGGCCTTCTGAAGGGTCTTACCTAAGAGAAGCCTGTGAACAGAAAGCATTTCAAATCCCTGGCATGCAGTGATAACCTTTCATTTCTCTAACCAACTTAAGTCTATTTAGGACTTCTGAAACAAGGTCAAAGAAAGGAGACAGTCATTTTGTAAAGGGTACGACACCAAAAGGATAAAAAAACTGCCCTGCTACATTGAGAAATAAATCACACACTTAATCTGATTTTCAGTAATGGCGTTCTTTTGAGGGACCTAATGGTGCTTAATTATGCCCTACATATCTTAAGTGCGTATCGTATGTATCTTGTTTCTTTAAACTGATTAACATTTGTAGCAGATACGGACAGTTGTTTCTATCCTAGATTCTGCTGCTTTATCATAATTGGCTCTTCTAGTTTTGATAGAATTGATAAAAATTTCCATTTTATAAATATAAAATATTCCTAAGTAAACAATATACTTCTGAAGGGAGCTGGTATATCATATTATGATATCTCTTAAAATGGAGCAAACTCCCATTCCAATTGGCTTTTAGAAAGAATGTTAACACATTGAAGACAAAAAGAAATGAAAAGATTGTTTAAAAATATTATTCTTCCTTACATATTAAATATGTTAGCTCTTAGAAAAATTTTCTTTCTAAAGTTGTAACTCAAAGATTAAAAAAGCTTTACCTATGAGTTAAAATAACACCCTAGGTACTAGGTTACAAAGTATGAAGGAAAATATGTAACTGTGTAAGATAAAGAGGTCATGTGATATTTCTATGCAAAATGACTCTTCAAATATATCTAAGTTAATACTTACAAAAATTTGAAAACATCAAATTCTTTTGGGAGGGGACTTGGGGGACTGGGTGAAGAAGGTGAAGGGACTGAGGAGTACAGACTGACAGTTACAAAATAGTCACAGGGATGTCAAGTACAGCATAGGAGATATTGTCAATAATGTAACAAATGTGTGATGCCAGATGGGTACTGGAAATATCAGGGGGGACACTTTGTAAAGTATACAATTATGATTGTTGAACTATTATGCTGTACAACTGAAATTAATGCAAAATAATATTGAATGTAAACTATAATAGAAAAAAATGGTATATGCAAAAATAAACTGTTTTCTTCCTGACTGTATTGCATGTACAAATAATAGTATGCAGAATATTCTAGTTTATACAACTTTTGGGTTAATTTCTCTCAAAAAGCCTAATCATTTTGAATTTGACTTTTTTTCCTGCTGGTTTTGCTGGTTAGATAAACTAATAGTCTAAAATTGTGGAATTTCAAAATTACGTGTTCAACTAAATTAGATGAATGGTAACAGCTAATTTCTTTCTGAAAAGAAATTAGTTTTTAGAATATTACACGTCATAAGGACTTAATGTATCAACTTAAATTTTAATCTTCTGATTCTCAGTTAACATTAAGCCTCTGCTAATATTAATGTGAGTTAATACTTGGTCTTTGGATACTTAACTTTAATATACTTGGGCTCTTCATTAATACATTATAGAGTAGCTAATAATAAATGGCTAAAAATGTGCAAGTATATATCTTTGGGTTCAACTACACATATTTTAAAACAAACTTGAAAAATATGTTTATTGATTTTACAGAGAGAAGGACGGGGGGAGGGAGAGAAGAGAAAGAGACAGAGACGGAGAGAAAGAGAGAGAGAGAAACATCGTTTGGTTGTCTCTTGCATGCCCCTAACCAGGGACCTGGCCTGCAACCCAGGGCTGTGCTCTGACCGGGAATTGAACTGGGGACTGTTTTTGGTTTGCAGGACGATGCTCAACCCACTGAACCATACCAGTCAGGGCCAATGTCTTCACTATTTTGAGGTAATAGTTGATTATACTTTAAAAGAACCAGGGACCTTTAATCTTATCATCCTTTGATAGACAATTGCTGCTTTTTTCTTATATTTGCCTAAAGGCGCCCTCGTGCTACAAGCGAAAGATCAGGAATTGAGTATTCCTTAAAAAATATCATGAGGACCTTGGTAAAGGACTGTTATCAGATGGTATTCCTGACCATTGTCTTCACGGCATAAATTAATGAGTATAACACATCATCACCACAGACAGCCACTTCTTAGATTGAACCAAGTAACTGAGTCAGGATTTCCGGAATGTTTCAGTCCAGCAGCAGACACGTGGCAATAGACTGTTTAACCCAAGATCAACAAAATAAGAATTAATTAATTACTGCAGTCTAAATAGACTAAATAAACTGATTTAATTATGGTTAATGTTCTATTGCTAACCCTCAATTTAACAGGTTAAAACATTCTTTTAAAATGGTAGTCATAAACTAATACAGCATCAAGCCAATTTAAAAATAATAATTCTGTTAAAAAATTAAATTTATTGGTTAGCCTTATTCTACAAGATGATGATAAAAACTGTTAAATATTATGTAGTGTGCCTTAACTAAATTCCTTTATTATTTTTTAATGACTAAGTAGTTATTTACTTAGGTTCAATAAGAATCTGTTCCCTTGACCAGATACATCTGACCTCCTTCTTTAGATATATCTGACTTGTAAATATGACATCACACGTTTCATTAAATTAGGTGTGACAACCCCAGTACTAAGGAATAAGGACTACATTTCCATGCAGAACTGACGTCTAAAAGGCCTCCCAGGATAACACCCGTGGTATCTACTCTATGACGGAGGGCCTTCCGGCTGTACGGCTGTAAAGACTATGAGCTCCTGGCAGGTCAGGAGCATTAATGGACATGGGATCTCTGAGAAAGAGGATATCTTACAGATGTAAGTACTGCAGGAAAAACCTAGTACAGGTGAATTACAGGTACATGGTTCTTCACTCTTAATCTAAATAGAACTAATAAAGAGACTAAGATATTTCTGACACATAAAAGTGAATTCCTACCTCAGGGTCTTTACAAAATCCTGTATGGGCAGACTGAATTACCTCTGAAGCTTGAAGTTCATGTGGCTCTAGTTTTGTTAACCATACAAAAGGTCTTTATGTATTAATCAACATCTCCTGATAGCTATGTAGATAATCTTGCCAAATAAAACAAAATATCAAACTAATGATGCTAAATCACTATCCCATTGAGTAAGTTATGTGGCTGGCACTGTCCTTAATGGTAGGAACTTGACCACAAAGAGGGACTGTGGAATTGAGAATTGCCACTTTGTCTTGCTTCTGGATAAAAAACAGAAAAACAAAAACAAACACCAAACAAATAAAGATCTACTATGCACTCTGAGATGTAACAAAAATAACTTTGTCGCTTTGATTGATTCTGGTCATTGCAAATAATAAACCTTGACTGTTTCTTACAAACATGGACTCCCTAACAAAACATTTTTATCCCTAATTTTAGTTGTGCTGATGTCCAGATAGTTCTGACCTTTGTGGATTTGATACTCATGTGAGACAGCTGCTGCTTTCTCATCACAAACAGACCAATGAAAATGTAATAACTGTTAATTTTGTGGGTGTTTTCCCCCTTTAAATACCCACTGTTTTTGTATTTGGTGACTTCCTTGTACTGTTGGCAAGTAAAATTTTCTTTTCTAAATGCTTCCAATTTTACTTCTTGTCAAGAGGGTGGCGTAGGCAGACACAGCTCACCTCTTTGTACAACCACATCAAAATTACAACTAAAATAGAGAACAACCATCACTCAGAACCAGCAGAAATCAAGTTGAATGGAAGTGTGACAACTATAGAATTAAAGAAACCACATCCATCCAGACTGGTAGGAGGGGCGGAGACACAGAGAGGCTTGTCCCTCACCCATTTGTGCTAGGTAAGTTATTCAGGAAGGATATCTTGGGAGTGAGGAGTCCCAGGCCCATACCAGGCTCCCAGCCCAGGGTGATAAGTCCTCACAACTTCTGGCTGCAAAAACGAGTGGGGACTGACTTGGTGGAAGAAAGTGCTGGAGTCCCAAGCAGTACTTCTTAAAGAACCCGCACACGGATTCACCTACTCAGACTCACTCCCTCTAAGCTCCAGCACCAGGGGTAGAAGCTTGAAAGTTACCAGTGGTATAGAGAGGAAGACAAGTGTCTGGCATCAAGGCAAGCAGAGGCCATTATTCCTTTTCTAAACACTTCCCTACAGAGCTGGCAAGTTGGTGCCATACCTGAGACTCTATCAACCTGGCTACACCATTTGACCCGCCTTGGAGATCCCCAGAGACTCTTATGGCCTACTCAAGCTGCTTTTCCATATGGATGGCTGGTCTTGGCTCATGCTTCAAAACTTCCTAAATCCTCTCGAACAAGTAACAGCCAGCCTCAGCAAGCCCTCAGGCCCCTATACCTCTTACAAAGTGGTCCCAGACCTGGCACTAGCAGCAGTTATCCTAGATTTGATTGACAGCTTGGCTTTGCCTGGGAATCTCCAAACCCAGCATAAGTAGCAGCCATCTCAAACTGATTTATAGCTCAGCATGGTGGCTGCAAGCAAAACACAGGTAGGGGCTGTCTTTGGCCTGCACAACTCAGGGAACTCCAGGGTGAGCGCGCCCACTGCACAGCTACAGATGTCAAAGCACCACCACTGAGCACCTGCACAGCTGATCCTCCATGCAGGGCAGAGCTTGGTAATACGTGGTCGCAGCCAATCCTTGCAGCTGACTGGCCTGGGTAAATCTTCCCATTGACCTGTCAACAGCAGTCAAGGCTCAACTACAAGAGAAGGGTGTACTTAGCCCACACAAAGGGTGCACCTCGAGTACCCAGGTAGGGTAACAGGGGAGGCTGTGCCACTGGATCCCATAGGACACCTACATTAGGCCACACTACCAAGATGGGGAGTCAAAGCAGCTCTACCTAATACATAGAAACAAACACAGGGAGGCTGCCAAAATGAGGAGACAAAGAAACATGGACCAGATGAAAGGACAGATCAAAACTCCAGAAAAAGAGCTAAACAAAATGGAGATAAGGAATCTATCAGATGTAGAGTTCAAAACACTGGTTAATAGGATGCTCAAGGAAATTAGTTAGGACCTCAGCAGCATAAAAAAGATCCAGTCAGAAACAAAGGATACACTAATTGATAAAGAACAATTTACAGGGAATCAACAGTAGAGTGGATGAAGCTGAGAATCAAATCAATGACATGGAACATAAGGAAGCAAAGAACAACCAATCAGAGCAACAAGAAGAAATAAGAATCCAAAACAATGAGGACAGTGTAAGCAGCCTCTGGGATAACTTCAAAAGGTCCAACATTTGCATCATAGGGGTGACAGAAAGAGAAGAGAAAGCAAGAAACTGGAAATTGGTTTGAAAAAATAATGAAAGAAAACTTCTCTAAGTTGGTAAAGGAAAGAGACACACAGGTCCAGGAAGCACAGAGAGTCCCAAACAAGATGGGTGCAAAGAGCCCACTCCAAGACACATCATAATTAAAATGTCAAAGGTTAGAGATAAGGAGAGAATGCTAAAAGCAGCAAGAGAAAAGCAGTTAGTTACCTACAGGGCCCATAAGACTGTCAGCTGATTTCTCAAAAGAAACTTTATAGGTTATGAGAAATATTCAAAGTCATAAAAAGCAAGGACCTATCACCAGGATTGCTCTACCCAGCAAAGCTATCACTTAGAACTGAAGGGCAGATAAAGAGCTTCCTAGACAAGGAAAAACTAAAGGAATTCGTCATCATCAAAACATTATTATATAAAGTGTTAAAGGGGCTTATTTAAGAAAAAGAATAAGATCAAAACTATGCACAATAAAATGGCAAAAATTAGTAATCTATCAACAATTGAATCTGAAAAACAAACTAAGCAAACAAGAAGAACAGGGACAGAATCATGGATACAGACAATGTTTTGATAGTTGCAGATGGAAGGGAGAGTGTGGTGGAATGGGTGAAGAGGTGAGGGGATTAAGAAGTACAAATGGGTAATTACAGAATAGCCATGGGGATGTAAAGTACAGTGTAGGAAATGGAGTAGCCTGAGAACTTATATGCATGATCTGTGGACATGAACAATGGTGGGGGAAATTGCCCGAGGGAGTAGGGGGTCCTGGGTGGAGAGGGGCAAGGGGGAAAAAATCAGGACAACTGTAATAGCATAATCAATAAAATATAATAAAAAATGCTTCCATTTTTTAGTCTTTTTTGACAATAGTTATTGGCAGAGATGTGAGTAATAAATATTCTTTGGATGAATAAATAAATGAAGAGCAGAACTGAGTCAAAAGAGTCAAGTCCAAAAATGGCATTTGGAAAAACTACCATCACAACAAGTTAAAGAGTAAACATTTACTTACATGGTATAATAGGCAGATTTTTTCAAATAATGTTAATATTTTTCCCTTGATTTAACTTGGTGTCAAACTTCTTTTACAAATAGAAATAAATAAGGATGGCACAGTTAGTTCCTTATCTCTCTTCACCTTAGCCCTTACGTGTTAATAATCAAACTTTTGTGTGATGAATGAGCATGATATACATGAAACTGGAAGTTTATCTTTTGAAAAGTCATTTTTACATTGTCCATCTCTTGATATTTTTCTTATAACAAATGTATTTTAAATTCATTACAAAATATAAAAATAAACACTACTTACTGGATCAAAGACCAACATCCTGCAAAGGAGATGAACAGCTTCATGTGTAGCCTGGCTAGACAGGGTATAAAGTACAGGAAGAGATGGCTGTGAAAAAATAAAGAATTCAAGTATGTAAATGGGTATAACTAGATATCGAGTATAGCTAATTTATGACACAGTAAATACCCAGCTCAAAAAATGTATGCATATAAGTCAAAACTCAAAGGGAACGAATATTTCCCTCATTAACCAGTCTTTAAAAACAACAATAGTCATAGACTTCCAGTAGCATTTTTTTTTTTTTGCATGATTATGAATTGGAGGTTAAAGCTATGGAAAATGAAAACTAATCCTGTAAATATGGAGCTCCCATTAGCCTTGTACTGTAAATGCTTTGGCAAGAAAGAAAGACCACACATTCCTAGGAGTGTGAAAAAAAGGATTTAATTCCTTGGCTACATGCAAAGTTAAGCCTGTAAACTGTGCAAAAAGTAAGCATGTGAACTATGTCTTATGGCAACATTACCACAAAGCTGCTAAAACACCAGTCCTAAAGGAGCTGTAAGACACTTAGGATGTTACAGAATCTTCTAAGAAAGCATGCCACTGTTTTCACTGGGTCCACCTATTTTGCCTTGATTTCTCATTCAATAGTTGCCTTTCTTAAGTGGCAGGCATGTCCACATGCCCGTCTCTCACCCTCCGGCACGGAGGCAAGGAGAAGGCTCTTACGACGACCTGAGCCACAGCCTATAAAGCCAGAGCCTATAAAGCTTCTATTTCACTGCTTAGAGAGTTGGGACAGAACAGGTGAATGGCATCACTGCTCTGTCTGTCATACAAGTGACACTAAAAAGTCTCATTGTATCTTGATCACAGCCCAGAATCTTGCTACAAGATTTACATATCTGTCACCTCCCAACAAAGCCACATAGGAAAATCCAACAAGAACTGGACACCTCAGAACCCTCAGGAGGTAATTATTTACTTACAGAAGTTTTCTTCAGGATCAAGGAGTAACAGAGGTAAGATGGGATGGGCATAAGATGAGATGGGGGTTCTAGTTCACTAACAAATTAGCTAAATCAACCTGTCTGAGTCTTAGTATTCTTAAGTATTAAATGAGGAGGTTGGACTAAATGATCTCCAGTTTACTTTAGTATTATTTGACCAGACTACTACAGATAAAAAGCTGTATGTATACAGAACCCATATATAGCTGGCATTCAAATGTTTGTAGACTTGGTGCATTTACATGTTTGCAGGTAGAGAAGTATTTTTTGTTAAAAATATGTAAGTTTGTGGTGGCTTTGAAATTATTTGTATTAGTCAAGATAAGGGGTGTGTGTGTGTGGAGAGTGTAAGGAAAAGGTTTTAATTTATACCTCAACAGGTACATATTTCTCCCTAAGAATTTTGTTATGTAAAATGAAGTACTTTGATATTCTTAAAAGATTCAGATTCTTGGTTTGACTGAATAGCTGTCCTCTTTTTCACTGGTTTGTGCAGGTTGGCAATAAAATTCCAGCCAATTTTTACTGACTCAAATGTCTTACTACAAGCAATTCTTTCCTTTCCACTTTCCAAAGTGAATCTACACCTGATGCTATTTTCAGAGGTATAGTTTAGAGAAGGGAATATTGGACTGAGTACAAGAGTACATGGGTTCAAATTCTAACTCTGCTATCACTAACCCTGGGTAGATCACTTGAACTTTGGCTTTCTCACCTATTAGGCTGCAGCAGCACAGGCCTGCCTACCTACCAACATCACATCCAAATGCCGGGTCCTGGGCTAGGTGCTGGGGCAACAAAGACAAATAACACCTCTCTGGTGGGCATAACCAAGAAGTTCTAGAAGACATGCAGGATAGAGAACAAATTAAAAGGCAAAATTTGTAAGACTTAAGGACACCTGGATATGAGACAGGGAGCTTATGAAAATCAAATGAATGGATGTTAAGACTACCTGAAATTTTAAACACCCCTCCCACCCCAAACTGAATCTTCCTTTACAGAAGTACATCCCAACAGATATGCTAAAAATAAGGCTAAGTATAATTTCATCCTAGAATAGTCATATTACATGCTTTCTCCTTTTCTGGGTTTATGTGCATGTTAAAAAGAGGCACAGAGACATCTGACTGGTGTGGCTCAGTAGGTTGGGCATTGTCCCATAAACGGAAAGGTTGCTGGTTCAATTCAACTCAGCACACGCCTGGGTTGTGGGCTAGGTCCCTGGTGGGGGTGAGGGAGAGGCAACCTACAGATGTTTCTCTCCCTCTCCCTCCCTCCCTTCCCCTCTGTCTAAAAATAAATAAATCTTAAAAAAAAAAAGAGGCATAGAGAAAAAGAATAGTCAGTTCAGTCATGCCGATACCTCTCCACTAAGATAATCATTAATAATTTAATTCCTAGCACTGACCCCAGAGGAAAGATGTAATGTTAGAGATGCTGCATTTCAAACTCAATTACCTTTCCTTCTAACTCACCAGCCATTATGGCTGAAACCAGTTGGGAGCAGGGTATCAGAACTAGACAAGTTTACATTTCCCATCAAGTGTAGTGGAATCACTTTGAATAAGAGAAAAAATAGAATGCTTAAAAATATGCCCTAACTATCCCACTTGGAAAAAAGTTTTTGCCAATTCCCCCAACATTACATACATCACTTTCCCTCTTTTAAAAATATACCAGTCCATTTTCTGTTTGTTCTACACATTTATAAGTCACTTAGCAATGTAGGAGTGAGTGGGTGCCAGTGCTGAATCATGAGGACAGGAAGGGTTATAAAGAGTGCTCTTTTAATGACTGTGATTAATTGTTAGTGAAATGAAGCAAGGATGAGCTTCTGGACTTGGGTGAGAGGTCCTAAATGGATGTACCACAGTCATCATAAGCCAACTGCAGAGTGCTGGCCCTGCAGTCAAGGTGGCGAGCCTTTGTGAATCCTGTTAGATGCTCCTCTTAGTTTTCATGGGGCAGCAAAGAAGCTGTGTACTCAGCCAGCAACACTGAGTATGCACAATGCACAGTGCACAATAGTAAGCACTCTGGGGTTATATAAAAGAAACTCCCACCTGAAAAAATAAGAAGTTTGAACTAAATGAACTCTCTAACATACTCTGATTCTATTAAATGTAAGGTAGGGCAGGAGACAGGACTATTTTAACTTCAGTGAAAGTATTGTATCTATTTCTGACACACTTAGCTGGGAACAATCTGAGGAAAAATGAAAGTCTTTAAGGAGGTGAACAGAAGGACTAAATTAGACTTTTTAATCCTATCAACGGGTCAGTGCCTCAACAAGTATCTACTTAAATAGATACTTACTCGGGCTGTGGCAGCTAAGATTCTCTTCATCCAAGATTCTGAGTTGTAGAAAAATGACAATAAGTAAAAAAACACCGTACAGTGTTTTTGTCCCCTCAGTATTCCCTGACCGTTAGGGAACCACTCTCTTCTCACTCTCATGTGGCTTGGCTGGCCTTGATTTCCATCCCAACTCCAACGATGGCACTCGACCCTGGCCTGGGATATCAAATGACCTATTCCCCTGGGCGCCATGACTGGCTCCAGGATGGGCACATGGTCTAAAACAAGTTAGGGACGTGGACTGGCTAACCCAATACATAACCCCAGTCCTCTTCTCCCGTATCTACCTTCATTACATGAGATAGAAAATTCCTTTTTTTTTTTTCGCCTGCCTTACACCTGGGAGGCCACATATTAAAAAAATGAACTTCTATTTCTTTTAACCACTGTAAGCCATGATTTTCTATTACTTATAACCAAACACATTCCTAACTGAATCAGAGAAGTTCCAAATATTATTTCTGGTTATGCTAGTAGAACAAAGACCTGGTCTGCTGGTTCCAGTTTTTGCCAACACACAAGGAAAAGCCTGTCTGAAAATGAAGCCAACAGCCAGGAAAACAGGAAAGGAAAGAGTTAGATTCCTGGTATGGAACATCACTTGACTACCTGAAGCCAGCAGGGCCAGAAATCAGTTAGAACTCAAGACCTTCCAGTTACATGAGCCAGTAAGTTCCCTTTCTGCTTAAGCCGGTTTAACTGAGTTTCACTGGGAAGAGTCCTGACTATAACACAGCATGGAAATGTGTATATTGATCAACCAACACAAGTCAATTTGAAGCAGTAATTTGTGACTTTAAAAAGATAGTTAATTAGATTCTCCTGAATATCTATAGCTTTCAAGAAGTCCCAACAAACAACAGTACATATTTCTGTTTGTATAAATATATGTAAACAAATGCATAGAAAAACATGTCTGGAAAGATACTAATTAATCCAGAGGAGACTGGGATGGTGTGGGAGGTAGCTAAGGATGACTAACTCTCAGCACAAAAAATTAAAAAAATGTTTATTTATTGATTTTAGAGAGAGAGAAAAGGAGAGAGAGGGAAAGAGATACACTGATTTGTTGTTCCACTTCTATATGTGTTCACTGTATCGCTGTGAGAGAGAAACATTGGTCAGTCACCTCTTGCTCACACCCCACCTGGGGACTGAACCCAGGCACATGCCCTGACTGGGAATTGAACCAGCAGTGTCTTTTAACTTTGCAGAATGATGCCCAACCAACCGAGACACACCGGTGTTAATATTTACCAAGTGTTTAGAATGCCAGACACTATTACGTGTTGTCCTTGCATCCACTATCTCTTTATCATTATAACCACTTATATTAATGAAGTAGTAATAATTTTTTTTTAAAGATTTTATTTATTTTTAGAGAGGAGAAGGGAGGGATAAAGAGAGGGAGAGAAATATCAGTGTGTGGTTGCCTCTCGTGCGCCAGCCTACTGGGGAAATGGCCCTGCAACCCAGGCACGTGCCCTGAATGAGAATCGAACTGGAGATCCTGTGGTTCACAGGCCGGCGCTCAATCCACTGAGCCACACCAGCCAGGGCAATATTTAACATTTTCTTAGTTATGGACATGACATACAGAATAAATAAACTTACAAGTTAACGATTTTGTTTAAAAATCCTCACTTCACTATTTTACTGGAAGGAAAATCCTGCCTGAAGAGATGGTTGTTAAATACAGATACCCCTTCCTTCTTTTACCTGTTTGTGAGGACCCCTGAGTATGTGTGCCTTAGCGCCTTCACAAGCCGTCCTCATTGCTTCCAGTGATGGTGTGCCCAAGAGATCTGTGATCAAATCCAACTACAGGAAACATGAAATACAGATGGATACAACAAGCTCATGAAAACAACTTTTCATTAGAGATGAGGACCAAATTTGGGGGAAATAAACCTAAGGTGAGTTCCAGATTAACTAGTAGAAGCTCCTACTTTCACTTTTTAGACTATTAAAGAAAACATAAAAATGTTTATCAGGAACCCATAGGGCAGAAATACAGAAAACATGTTTTGGCAAATATGGCCTTTTAAGGCAACAGTAATGTAGGAATCTGCATGTATCTGCCCTGTGTCTTGGTCCCACAGCATCAATGATCCTTGCAGAGGTGAACTGCCCTTTAGCTGTGGCTAATGACTATTATTTTCAAACAGTTAATGAATAGATTCTGATGTTTCACATAGATTCAGGAAATAATCCACAAATCAGGCAGCTGTGATTTAGTAAATACGTACAGATTTATACCTGAAATTAAAGCTAAGCTGTCAACATTTGAGACAGCCACACACCCCTTTACATTCTCGTCATGCTAGAAATCTGTTACACTGACTGGAAACTGTGGTACTTATGATCTAACCATGACATCGGCTAAGGCCACATTTAGTTAGTGGACACAATAAAAGAGCCCAATAAAAATGGTCTTCTCACAAACAAGTCTTTGTAAGTACCAAAGCGCCTTCACAATGTTCTGTAGTGCCACATTTGTAACCTCATAACCTAATTAGAAATAACATTTCATTAGAATTCCTTCAAAATGGAAAATTCTTACCTAGAAAATACCTCTTCCTGGTGTGGGAGTTGCCAAATACAAAGCACGAGTTTCTCCCGCACTCATCTAAACGGGAGGGCACCGTCAGTACCACTGCCCTCCAGAACAATGGAGATCTTTAAGTAGCTTGTTTTGCACAGAAGTAAAGCTCTTTATGCAACGGTTTTGGGGAAAATGTGTTGGTGATACTTCTGGACCTCTATCAACTACACTCAAAGGCAGAAGGGGAAGACAGGCTCATGAAAACAAATGGGTACAGTCAGAAAACTGTATTAAATGGGTCAGACCCATGGATGAGAAACATTTTTAATGAAGTCTGGCACTGCAACACGTAAGCTACTTATTTCCCAAAGATACAAAAAAGTGCTACAGAAAATTACTTCCATTTAGAAATTACTCCTTTTCCATTTTACATCTTGACATTTTGCCCCCAAATATACCGATGATAGATCTGAGCTTTCCTCCAGTGGCTATGTCTCACTGTTAAACTCAAGGCCTATGTATTTCTCTAAAAAATGAGGTATCTGAATCCCATTCCAGTTGCTTCACACTTTCCTTTGTATGTTCTTTTCAGCAGCAATACCAGATCCTTGTTTAATATATTACTTAAGATTTTCTGTATGGCAGCTTCTTATGTCCAGATATGATAATTGTAGTCTTACAGGCAAGTCTGTTAAACTCTACTTTCCAAAAGTATTGAACAATGAAATGGATACTGTCAATAGTACTTAGCATTAAATTATATGTGTTGGTGATACTTCACTAACTAGGATACTAGGATCAATTTTGAAGATGTAAACTTTAAAAAAGCAGACTTTGAATATATAGCAGATATACAAATTTAAATGTTGATCACAGCGTATATAGTTTCTAATGAATCAGTTAACAACTCTTCGTAGAAAGAGAATAAAAAGAAATGATTCCATTTTTGGTCAAGTACATGAATTATGTACAAAGACACACAGTAGTCAGGGTGATCTTTTAAAATGTGATCAATCAAATCTAAACACACCCTTGCTTAAAATCTTCATGTAGCTTTCCAACACACTTCACAAAGAATAAAATACAAAGTCTTTACTGGGTTGCCATGGTCTCTCTCTCTCTGAATTCAGCTCCGACCTGCTCTTCCACGATCACGCCATCCCTCCAACACACCGCCGCAGTTCCTGCCTCAGGGGCTTTATTATGCTGGCTGTCCGTTTTCCTGCAACACTCTTCTCTGGTACCCTGCTCCCCCCTTCCACTTGTGTCACTCCTCAAATGCTGTTCCTTTAGAGTATTCTTCAGCACTGCTCTGCTCCATCGTCATTCTCTATCCCTAACCCGGTTTGATTTTTCTTCATAGAATGTATCATTACTTAGGACTGTATTTATTTGTTTACTTATTTAATTTCTCTCTCATGTGAAAGTTTCACAAAGGCAAGAACTATGTCTTATTTACTGCTGTATCCCGAGCATCCTGGCATGCCACCACCATCATATTTTCTAATTGAGTGCCAGGCCTTATTTTCAACTTTATTACTTCATTTAATCTGCATAACAATCCTCAGAACAGTTTAACTTGCCCAAGGTGTAATAGATAGGGAAGTGGCAAAACTAGGATTTGAACCCACCTATTTGATCCCATAGCATGAGCTCATCATTGTTACATTATTCTCATGCAAATAATATTATTAAAATTTATCAAAAATACTTATAAATTATCCTAAGAAAATGTGTAATAATGAATTATCTATAAAGGCAGACAATGAAAGTATCATGGTGTGCTAAAGCTACATTTTAATCAGCTTCTGATGTCCTTTGACATAATTAAATATTTTAGCCCCATGATAAAAGTTAGAAATGTTCTAAATGTTTAGACTTAAAGAAACCAACACTGAAAATTTATATTCTAAGCATAAAGTGTAAGTACATTAAGTCACCGAACACATTTTCAAGTCAGACCCATTCAGTCAAAAAGAACAGAGACCCTCTAACGACTGAAGACGTTACCTGTGCACACTGTCACCAGCAGCATGCTGCCACGCACCAGCACATGTACTAAAGGGGACACTCCCTCTAATAGGCTTGTAAGTTATAAAATGAATCTCTCTGTAATCTATTTCATAATTTTCTGAATTTTAAGTGAATCTGAATTTGCTAAATCAATTTAGACAGGACAATAAGTCTAACACATGTATGCAAGATGACTTTTCCTTTAAATCTGTAACAGAATTGGAAGCTTCGAAAGCCTAAAGGGATATCATACCTGTTGAATGGGACTCTGTGCCTGAAACAGTATTCTTCGTCCTAGTAGTTCTGCAAATATACACCCGACAGACCAGATGTCAATAGCATTGCTGTAGTGACGGCTGCCCATCAGGATTTCCGGAGCCCGATAATACTGAGTAACAACTTCCTGAGTCATGTGACGAGATTCATCTAATTCTTCCACTCTGGCCAATCCAAAATCACAGATCTAAACAGAAAAGATTACCAAAATATTGTCAGACAAATGGTAAAGTGAAACAAAACAACAAATAAAATCTTGACAGACTTGAACTTTGAATAGTTTTCAAAGATATAGGTAGAAAATATTTGTCAGTATAGAATTTGATCTTATTTGTAAGAGAGGGAAGAAACTCTCAAACTTCCATATTTCAGTGTAAAATGATTATCTTAAAAATATGTGTCTCACCTCTCCTTTTGATTGGTAACTAAATCACAAGAAAACAGCTGAATATGTATTTCTGTGTTTAATGCAGAAACCAAGCTATCCATTTTCAAGGCTGGGGCTTATCAAGGAAGATATAAGGGAAAAAAAAAAGGCGTATCTTGAAGACCTATTGAGCTATGTTCTTTCTTTATGGAATATATAGTAAAATTTCTTTAAAACTATGGGTTTCAAACTGAGTCCTGCTAAATATAGTTCTGAGGAGTTACTTCAGGAGTTCCATAAACACTGTACCTAAACTTCACATGTATCTATTTAAAATACTAATTCACACTCAAATGTGAAATGCCAAAATGTAGCACACTGTGATACCAGTGCTACCAGGTTCATTCATTTCTTCATTTCATAAATATTTAACTGAGTGCCTGTATGTTTTTTTAGACAATATGCTAGAACCTGGAGACACAACAGTCAATGAGAAAGCCTGGTTAATTAATATGTAGAACCAAGAATAAATATTTTCCTGATATTTCTGTTTAACTGAAAGGTATGCTGAGATTGCAAGGTGAGCTGTTAGTAAACAGCCATGGTGCCAGCCAACTTTTGCTTATTTTCAGGAATCACGATTTTCTTGATACTGGGCCACCACAGCTAACACTGCCCGCACCGAGGAGGAGATAAGATAGTAATGGCCACCTAAGCCTCAGGGTTCTCACTGATTAACTTCATGAGTCAATATAAGTGACACAACGATACATTTTGTCTGTTTTCTACATTGAGGTTCCAGCATAAGATTTTATTCAAAACAAGGTTTGGCACCTTAAAATACCACTACTTTCAAGGAAAAAAAAATTCACTCCTAATTTTTGACAACCATCTCTTTCTGTCTTCAATTTATTACGTCTGGTCCCATGAAATGGATTCATGTTTGCATATGGGGATATTCAGATCCTCCCAAAGGCTAGGGTTTGATAACATATTTTAAACTCTATTATTTTCCCATGAATTTTTAGCATACCTTTTAAAACCAAACCAAAGTGAAAAACTTATATCCACTTTCCTCTTTCTTGTACTTATATTAAAAAAACCCCCAAAACCCAGCCACCTCCCCACCAAAAAGTGTTTTGTTATACATAAAGCAAGCCTTCTATTAAAAACATCAGTCTGATATGGAGTCATTTTGGCAATTTATCTGGAAGACAAGTTAAACCCAGAACAAAAAGCTTTTATGATCAGACAACCAAAAAGATATTGAGAATTCCAGCAAAATTATCTTTTTTTGTGCTTAACAGGAAACAATATATTCATAATATGAAAAAACACTAATTTAAAAGAAATGTTTTACTGTAATTTTTTGATGAGTTTGTCCGTTTGAGAAGAGAACATTACTGTCGTAGTCTGGAACTCCAGTCTGCCTTCTCGACTAGGCCGCTAAAACGAGTCAAGGGCGCAGAGCGAAATTTCAATTTGTTCTGATCCATGTGTTGTTTATTCATAAATGACATTTTCCTCTGGTTACTCATTCATGTAGCCAGAGGTTACAATACGGTAACAGATGACTTGGAAAATGGACCTCAAGCAGTTAATGGCATTAAGCATGACAGGTTCTGCACAAAATGGTTTGTGAAATTCTCCCAACAGAAACTGAAATAAGAAACTGGCTTAAATTGTCATAAAAATGACTTGGCTAAATAGAACAATGAATTTCTAACTATAAAGATTTAAATTTTAAAAATTAAAAAACCAAAATGCGTTATAGAGATAGGTAGTGGGGGAATGAACCCAATGACCCCTGAAGGAATATTTCAGTGGATTTTGGAGACAATTCCTTTCTCTAGAATCAAAAGACTGACTTTTTAGAGTCAAAATAGAGCGAAGTTCTTGAAGGCTATATGAAGGGCAAATTTTTATTCAAAAGCAGCATAATACACCATCTTTTAAAGAAAACTGGCCCACAGCTGAAGGAAAGCACTTAAAATAAAAAATAAAATGTATTTACATTTGGTTTTAATGTTTAGTTTAACTGCTAACATGCTAAGCAATGGTGACAGTCTCGATTACTTTTAATGATTAATTTATTTTTGTTATTCCTGACATCCAATATTATATTGGTTTTGGTTGTATGCCATAATGATCTGCATCCATACATCTTGGTACCACCCCCCACCCCCCCCCCCCCCCGCCGGCAGCGCACAAAGCTCCTCTGATGCTGCTGACTGTACTCCCCATTCTGTGCGACACACCCCCACGACTTGTCTACAACTGCAAGTTTGCACCTCTTAATACCCTTCAATGTTTTTGTCTGTCTCCCTGCTACTGATTACTTTTAAAGAAGAAAACATTTTAAAGTTTTATTTTTCAAATATAATCAGTTAAAATGTTAACATTTCATATTTACTGTAGACTGAAGCACCACATAATTACTGTAGTTACTCATAAAATAAGTGGAATTTTAATTTTCTTACACAGAAATGACACAGCTCAAGGAAGGCCCTTATCCCTAATTTCTATGATGGAGAAAAATGTGGTGGACTTCTCATTATTCAGGAGTTCTGTTAACACACAGCTCCATCAGAGGTGGGGAAATGCACAGATGTGGATTTGCTGTTTGTGAGTCACTGACAAATGTACAACAGGGTAGGGGTGGCAGTGGAGGAAAAGTGAAACAAACTGATGACATCAGACTTGGGGGCTACTAACTATAACTAATTTGGTAAGCAATTCTTTAGAGGAATTATTGGTTACTGTATCTCATGGAAATACATTTGATCCCTTTCTGGCTTAGGATTTCCACTTTTAAATGTTTCCACTTTCCCACTTTGCTACCTTAGTCAAACAGCAAATAAAAATGTTAGCTGTGCAAAAACAGTCTTCTTAAAAGCCATATTTCATTCTCATAAATAGAAGCTAACTGGTCTTTCAATATTTCTTCTGACATATGCTTCCTTTAATAATGGAATAATCTGAAAAGAAAGCACTTTCTCTATTCTTATTTCACAGTTCCACTGTAATTCCAACTTCAGGGTTTCCAAAACACATGCAAAACATCACGAAGAACCCTGCAGATTAGTTACTACGGCCATGACTAGTGATATCACTAGAGAGGACTGGGTTCTTTAACTTTTGGTGAAGTGGTGAAAATAAATTTCTTTCTTTCAGAAAGACATGTTTTTCTTAGACCTGCCTTGACATTCTGATTTTTCCCTAAGATTTAAATAAACAGAAAAGCTACCTTTAGAACACAGTTGCTGTTCACAAGGAGATTCCCTGGCTTAATGTCTCGATGTAAAATGCCAGCTGAATGGAGATATTTCAAACCTGAAATAACAAGCAGATTTCGTTGCAGATATTTAATTCCTTTTACTCAACCAATGATCTGGGGAAAACCACAGAAACAGGGAATCAAAATGGTTCCCTAAATAACTGTATAATGAACATTATTAAAAGTTTGACTTAGCCTTATCTCCAAAAATAAAAAAAATCTGCAATTTTGCTACAGTAATATAAAATATCATCAAAGGTTTACAAAATCTAGAGATAATGGGGGTGGGGGAAGGTGGTCAGGGTGGGGGAAATGCAGACAACTGCAACTGAACAACAATAAAGTAATTAAAAAAACTAGAGATAATGACTACAATTCAAAAGATTACTAGGTTTAAGTACAGACAGGCTTTTCAGGCACCGGTGTTAAGGCTGCCCAACACCCTTGAATTACTCGTGGGTGTGGCTACTGGAGCTCTGCTACCGACGCCCTCCACCAGTGACTCTGAGCCTGTTCCAACATAACAGTTCCCATTAACCAGCAGGGAGTCTTTCCCAGGACAGATACTCATTGATCCAACAAGATCCAGAAACTTGAATAGATGTGTTGGTAGTTGCTCTACCACTGAGAATCAAGAGGGTAATTAACTACTTTTAAAATGTTTTCGACATTTTACAAGACTGGAAGCTTTAGCAGTGCTAGATAAAGGTCATAGTTTTAAGGCTCTTTTGAATAAAATATAGCAAATCTAATTTTACAAATGCAAAAAAAGATCCAATATCTTCACTTCCCCCACCCCCACTGCTGAATACCAACAAATCTATAGAAGGTGAACTTTCTAGTTTTAATATTGTGTATGTGTTTTAATCCTTTTGGCTGACGCTTTTCAATCTCTATAAAGAACGTCTTAATTATATGCATCTTAGTGGGGGAGGGGGCAGTAGTTTACTAGGTCAAAAAGCTATTTCAGCTTAAATAATTCATTTGTAATAGCAAAGATTCTGAAGGACAAACCCAAAAGCCAGAGGAAGCTCCAACATCAGCTCAAATCCTTTCTCTATCAAGTCTGTGCTCTTTCATAAGACAGGATGAAGGATCATTTAGCTGGCTGTTTCCATCAATCTCCACGCTCTGGTTCCAATAGTCACTTTGTTTATCTGGAGTTGGACTCGGGTATGACCAGCCAACACTCTGACCAGGCCCACCTACTGCAGGCTGGCAGAAAGGATGACATCCATAGGGAACACAGTTACTTTTAATTTAGTCACCTCCTACTAAACCATTTTGCTGCTCAACAAACCATCCTGCTTACTCACTTCTGAAGATTAACGTACTCAACTCTCTAATCGATTAAGGCCTTCTATTATATCACTAAAAATAAAAACCATTTGTCTACCCTTAAAAGCCTCTTATTTAACATCAAGTACAGAGATGATTAAATATACATTGGTCAAAAGAAAAAAGTCTTTTAGGGAAGAAGCAAGCCTTGGAAGGTCAGATTGAAGTTCAAATGAAAAGTAAAACATTTCATTTACACAGTGACACTATCTTTTTCTTTACAAAGAAAATCTTACCTCGCAAAATCTGATAAAGAAAAACTTTGACATGATCTGAGCTGAGTGGTTGAGGAGAGACGATAATTTTATGTAGGTCACTCTGCATCAATTCTGTGACAACATATCTTGAGGTATTAAGTTAAGGAGAGTTCAGAGAATTCAGTCCCCAATGCCCTCAAAGTAGGCCCAACGTTTAAAGAATAGTTTCCATTTTTGTGGCTGGAAAAAGCTTAGCAAAAGAAAGCTTCCAGACAGCATAATAGAGGTGAGAATCCAGCCCTCAGAAGATAAAACATTGCCAAAATTAAAGAATTTACTGTTTAAAAGTTAGTATAAGTAAACAACCAAGTGACTTTTCTATAATCAGCGTTATAAAAGAGACAAGTAAGGGTAAACATTTTAAATGACAGCCAGGTCAGGAAGAGCGTGCAGACCAGTGTTAGAGTCTATTTCAAACAAGAGAGTGTTGGTGGTCTTATCCTAGGCCACTATGGCACCAGTGGAAAAGATAACAATCTACCCATCAACTGTTAAAGTGTGGTACTCCTAAAAATGTGTAAAATGGTCCACATTCAAGTCACCATACAATCTTAATAACTTCTTTTAATTTTTTATGCATTTATACCTACCTTACTAAGTTTTAACCTTCCTATGCTTTGTACTATTATATTCCCAGAGTTTTGCTCAATGAACACATGGGAAATGATAAAAGGCTGGGGCCTAGGGAGCAATGGAGATGTGGAACTCAGAACTCTTGCAAAGGTAAGGTCTTTTGTTATATCTGGAATAGGACAGATTCATGTCTTACCCTGCCTGCAGTTAAGAACTTACTAAGTTTGGGCAAATTCTTTGATTTAAGTAAAGTCATGCATCACTTAATGATGAGGATAGGTTCTAAGAAATGTGTCATTTAAGGGATTTCATCATTGTGCAAACATCATAGAATGCACTTAAACAAACTGAAATGGTATAGCCTGCACACGCTTATGCCGTATGGCATATAGTCTATTGCTCCTAGGCCACAAACTGTACAGCCATGTTGTTGTACTGAGTACTGTAGGCAACTGTAACACAACGGTAAATATTTGTGTGTCTAAACATAGAAAAAATGCAGTAAAAATATGGTATAAAAATTGAAAATGGTACAACTATACAGAACACTTACCACGAATGGAGCTTGCAGGACTGGAAGTTGCTCTGGGTGAGTGCGTGAGTGAGTGAGTGAGTATCAAATCACCGTGAAGGCCAGGACATCACTGTATACACTAAGGCCACACTAAATTCGTAAAAGTTTTTCTTTCTTCAATAATAAATTAGCTTACTGCAACATTTTTACTTTATAAACTGAAAAACTTTTAAAACTTTTCAACTCCTTTGTAATGCTTAATAGCTTAAAACACAAACACATGGTACAATTATACAAAAATATTTTTCATCATATTCTTGTTAAACTTTTTAATTAAAAATTTTGTTTTGTTAAAACCTAAGATACAAACACACATTAACGTAGGCCTACACAGGGTCAGGATCGTTGATATCACTGTCTCTCCCCTCCACACAGTATCCCATCGAGGTCTTTAGGGGCAGTAACCTGCACGGAGCTGTCTGCCCCTATGGTAACAAGGCCTTCTTCTAAAATATCTCCTGAGGGACCTGCTGGAGGCTTTTCTTGGGGAGGGGCCATTCTTTTCAGAAATATATCCATGGTGGTTTGCTTGGCTGCTTTTTCCTTCACAGATTTGCTTGTAAGCAGATAATGCACTATGAACATTCCTCTCTATTACTGCATTTGGTCTGGTACGTAATTTCCCTCCTCGATCACTTATCTAGCGTTTCCAAAAATTCTTCAGTTGTCTTCACATCAGCACCTGCAGAGTTACCACTCACTTTTACATTATGTAATGAATAACGATTCTTTAATCATTTAAAACACCCAGAGCTAGCAATAAATTCAACATGGTAGTCAAATTCAGCCTTTTCTCTCAACATCACAAACTTTTTGCTTTGGCCAGGATCATCATGGCGCTCAAGAGGGACACGCTTCTGTGTTTGGTCATCAATCTAGGTCATCGGAACTTTCTCCATGTTTCATATAGGCCCTTCTCAAATCTTTGTTAGTCTTGTTGCCTTTAACGAAGCAGACGTTTTAACAGCTTCTGTCACTTTGGAATGGGATGTGCGTGACTGACCAATAAGCATCACTGATTTTCCACCTTCATAGTCCTTGTCACTTTTATTTTCATTTCCAGGTCAGTCTCTTGATATGGCTCCTTATTAGCAACATTAGCAGATTTTGTACACTTAAGGGCCACGATGAATTAAACAACACAAAATTAAATGAAGCACAACAGTAAAGTGTGCAATCAAAAGATGTGGTAAATATGAGATGTATGAGGTTACTGGCATAACACAGCACATACTGTTTTATAGCCAACTGATTATTTTTATAAGCATAAGGAGCACACTCTGAATTGACATCTACAGTAAAACATAAGCCAGTTAACAGTTGTTTATTACAAAATATTATGTGCTGTGCGTAACTGTATGTACTATCCTTTGTTTAAAAAAAGATTTTATTTACTCAGTTTTAGAGAGAGGGGAAGAGAAGGAGAAAGAGAGGGAGAGAAATATCGATGTGTGGTTGCCTCTTGCACGCCCTATACTGGGGACCTGGCTCACAACGCAGGCATGTGCCCTGACCGGGAATTGAACCAGTAACCCTTTGCTTCACAGTCTGGTGCTCAATCCACTGAGCCACATCAGCCAGGGTTCTTAGATATGATTTTTATCTTAAGTTTTATTAACCAGATTCTTTCTAAAGTAATACATTCCACTTCATAATGAAGGTTAAGTGAAGGAGATTTGGCATGCAGTATTTCCTTCTATGATAGCATAATTGGTGGATCACTCTACACAATGATACACATTAGTTAGTTTACAGTATTATCATCTGAGTTAGATTTAGTGTTTCTTAGTAGTTTAAAATATTTTCTCATAAAACTCTTCAAACACACATAAGATTTGAAAGAATTATAAACAGTGACATCCCCACCACCTAGATTCTACACTTACACTTTTATCCTATTTGCTTTAGCACAAATTTATCCGTGGCTCTTTCTGTTCATCAATTAATTTAATTTTATTTTTTAAATATATCTTATTGATTATGCTATTAGTTGTCCCATTTCCCTTCACTTCCCTCCACCCTTTACACCCTCTCCCACCCACATTGCCCCTGCTTTAGTTCATGTCCATGTGTCATAAGGTTTTTAGCTTCTACATTTCCCATACTATTCTTGCCCTCCCCGTCTATTTTCTACCTACCATCTATGCTACTTATTCTCTGTACCTTTTCCTATTCTCTCCTTTTCCCACTCCCCTGTTGCTAACCCTCCATGTGATCTCCCTTTCTGTGGTTCTGTTCCTGTTCTAGTTGTTTGCTTAGTTTCTTTTGGTTTTGTTTTAGGTGTGGTTGTTAATAATTGTGAGTTTACTATACATGATTTTTATCTTCTTTTTCTTAGATAAGTCCCTTTAACATTTCATAAAATAAGGGCTTGGTGATGATAAACTCCTTTAACTTGACCTTATCTGGGAAGCACTTTATCTGCCCTTCCATTCTAAATGAAAGCTTTGCTGGATAAAGCAATCTGGGATGTAGGTCCTTGCCTTTCACGACTTGGAATACATCTTTCTAGCCCCTTCTTGCCTGCAAGGTCTCTTTTGAGAAATCAGCTGACAGTCTAATGGGAACTTCTTTGTAGGTTATTATCTCCTTATCTCTTGCTGCTTCTAGGATTCTCTCCTTCACTTTTACCTTGGCTAATGTAACTATGATGTGCCTTGGTGTGTTTCTCCTTGGGTCCACCTTCTTTGGGACTCTCTGAGCTTACTGGACTTCCTGGAAGTCTATTTGCTTTGCCAGATTGGGGAAGTTCTCCTTTATTATTTGTTCAAATAACTTTTCAATCTGTTGCTCTTCCTCATCTCCTTCTGATACCCCTATAATTCGGATGTTGGAACATTTCAAGATGTCCTGGAGGTTCCTAAGCTTCTCATTTTTTTTTTGAATTCTTATTTCTCCATTCTTTCCTGTTTGGTTGTTTCTTTCTTCCTTCTGGTCCACTCTATTGTTTTGAGTCCCAGTTTCCTTCCCATCACTATTGGTTCCCTGTGCATTTTCCTTCATTTCTCTTATCGTAGCCTGCATTTGTTAATCTAATTTGCGACCAAAATCAACCAATTCTGTGAGCATCCTGATCACCAGTGTTTTGAACTGTGCATCTGATAGGTTAGCTATCTCTCGGTTGCTTAAACCAATGGGTTCTTGGGATTTGATTTGTTCTGTTTGAGCCATCTCTCCTTTTTTTTTTTTGGTCTGGTCACACCTGTTACAGTGAGGGGCAGAGACTTAGGTGTTCACCAGGGCGGGGTATTCCAGTCGCTGGGTTGTGACGTTGTATGTGGGGGCGGGGTTAAGAGGGAACAATGGTGGTTGCTCCGTTCTCTGTGGGACCTTAGTCCCCTCTGCTGCTTTTCCCAAGCAAACTGGGCCCCTCTGGTGCCAATTCCTGTGTGGGTGGGCTTGTGCAGGCTGTGGGGCCCTCCAAGGACCTCCCCTGTGAGGCGGGGTTCACTCCATGCGCCTCAACTCCCACAGTTGTCCACAATCAGTGTCCTGAGGCTCTATTTCCCAGCACTGGAACCCTGGGTTGCGTGCACTGCCTTGTTTTACAACCGCCACCTCACTGGGTCTGCTGGTTGCCGGTTGCCACCCCCAGGCCGGGGTCTGCCAGCTGCCGTCTGTGAACTCAGGGTCCACCCGCTGCGGTCCTGTGTGCCCTGGATGCCTTACCCACCCAGTCCCACTGCTCTCTGGCTCTTCACTCTGCAGTGCTGCGACCCGCCCCTGGCTGCTCGTCCCTGCCCCTCCTACCAGTCTGGATGCACCGGTCTAATTCAACTTCTTGGTTGTCTGACTTCCATTCAGATAATTTTCCTGTCATTTCTGGATGTTATTCTGTTTCTAAATTGTTGTTGTCCCTATCCTGGTTGTGCGTGGAGGTACGGTGCGTCCACCTATGCCTCCATCTTGGCTGGAAGTCAATTAATTTTATTTCTGTATGCATTTTACAGAACAATCTTTTAGAATCAAAGTCAGATTACATCACTCTTCTGCAAAAGCTTCCCATTTCAAAATCCTAAAAATGTCCTTACAGGACCAAAAATGATCTGGCCTTCTCTGACCTTCTCTCCCATCACTCTCTTCCTTGCTATTCTCCGAACATGCTCGACACCCTCTAACCCTAGGCCTTTGCTCTAGATGTTCCTTCTGCCTAGACTGTGCTCCCGGAGACATCTACTTGGCTCTTTTATCTCCTTTGTGTTTTTACTTGAATCCTACTTTTCAAAAGAGGCCTACCTTGACCAGTCTAATACTGCATTCAGCACACTTTATCCTATTGCCACCCCCGCGCATAGCTATACTTTTTTTCCCTTTAGTAATTATTCTACAAAATTATTATGGTTACTGTTTGTCTGCCCAACCCTGCTTCACGAAAGCAAGGGTTTTTGTCTGTTTCATTCACAAGTCTATCCCAAATTCTCACAAATAATGCCTGCATATAGTCAAGTCCCTATAAATATCTGTGGAATAAATGAACTACAGAGCACCTATGAGGTACTAGTCACTCTACTAAGAATTTTAAATATATCATATCATAATTATATACTTTTCACAGCAATCCTCCAAGGTCAATGGTTGAATCCCTAATTACAGAACAGGAAATCGAGGCTAACAGAAAGCAAGTAACTTGCCCAAGGGTACACGGCAGTATTGCTTAGATCTGCAGGGTTCTGTGCAAGTTGGGGGAAGGGATAAAAGACACCATGGCTCAGCTCATGCTGTCTCCAGGGAATAGTTTTAGTCTGCAGTACAGGAGCAAATTTAAACATCTTATTACTTCTTAAAGGCTTGCAACCAATCCTGAATTTAGGCCTACCTACATCCCTACTTTCTGAGATACCTGATGTCTCCAATTTCTGAGTTGTTCTGATGTTCTATAGCAAGAAGCAACCTGTTCTGGATTCTCAGTACTGCCAGCATAGGTTTCTGCCTCTTTTAGTTTTTAATCCTTTACTGACATTTTAGGGGCACTGCAGGAAGGACTGGCACTAAGAATTTGTGTTCTATCAATTGTGTTTTCATGTTAAAAACTGTTTACATGTTTATTGGCTATGTAAATATGTGAGTATGAGAAAAAAAGAGAACTGTTCTTGTCCTTCGCTCAATTTTCTATTGGGTGGTAATTTTTATTTGCAAGAGGATATTTGCTTTACAAATTAAGGATATTCATCCTCTTATATATACTGAAAAAAATTCTTCCCACTAGAATCTCTTTTTAAAAGGTTTATTTATTTTCATTTGAGAGAGAGAAAGAGACAAGAGAGGGAAACATCGACTGGTTGCCTCCCGCAGAGTTGGACCCACAACATAGACAAGTGCCCTGTCCAGGAATCAAACCTGTGGCCCTTTGGTTACAGGACGACACTCCAACCAACTGGGCCACACCATCCAGGCACCGCCCCCCCCACCCCGACCCAGAATCTTAATCATAAAATAGAGACCGGAAAGACTTCTATTTTCACCATTAAACCTTAATCAGAAGTACTGATATTCTTTTTTCTTAGAAGCTTGTTTAAAGATTTTATTTATTTTTAGGGAGAGGGAAAGGGAGGGAAAGAAGGGAGGAGAGGGAGGGAAATATCAATGTGTGGCTGCCTCCTGAGTGCCCCCCACTGGGGACCTGGCCCGCAACCCAGGCATGTGCCCTGACTGGGAATCGAGCCTATGACCCTTTGGTTTACAGGCCGGCACTCAATCCACCGAGCCACGCCAGCCAGGGCAGAAGTACTAATATTCTTGAGTTGGTTCCAGAAATCTCAAGGGACAAAGAAACATTACACAGGAAAAAGACAAAGTGACAAAACAAAAAGAAAAAAACTTCACAACTACCATCACCATATTAAGTATTGTCAACTTGAGGTTTTACTCAGGAAAAAAAATTCCTAAATAGTGTAGAGTATAAAGCACTTATCTGTAGGGGGTGTCAGCCACTTCTGCTGAGTTAACTGACAATTTTCATTCCTGCCAGGACTGAAAAGTTCTTGCAGGGAACTGAAGAGCAGGTTATATTCTATTTTGTCTCCCACATCCACAAAACTGGCAGCCAAGTTGCGATGCCAGAACCTTTACTGCTAGTAGTCACAGTTGGTCTGCATGCAGGTGGCAGAGAGAAAACGTCTTACTTTTCAAGTTATCAGGTTGAATTCACAGTGCTGGTACTTAAAAAATCTTGTTTTGATTTATAAAAGGAACAAACTGATACAAAAGCCAAAAACAGAGAATAAGTATGAAATCATGTTCACATGCTTTCTTCTAACAGTGACGACATTTTCAAAGAAAGGGGATAAAAACATTGTCTGGCAGGCATGGATCCTGTTCTACCCTGGTATTCTAAAAATAATTACTCATTTCAGAAAAAAATTATTATATTTCATTTCGCATTACAAAACATGTATTTCCATATCAGGGTGTTGTTTACCCTAAACGTGAGATTTGAATTGACAATATTAGACCATTTTTGACCAACAAAATTAATAATTTCACGTGGTTCAACCTAACATAGAACAACCACATACATATATACTTTATTTCTCTCACAAAATAATTTATCTAATTTGTCAAAATATAAACCAGCAGGTATTCCCTCTGGTAACCACAAATAACTAGATCACCATGTCTTTGCCCTCAGGGTCTGTGAACTTGAAAAACCTTTCATTCAACTTCTTGTTATAGTTATTAAGAAGGGAGAGTTTAAGAGGGCTATTTTCATATCTGTTTCTTGAGAAAATGATAGGCTGGATTAAAAAAGAATGGGGTCAGTTAATAAACTCTTTAACTGAACGAGAAAGCCTAGAGCAAAACCACACAGAGCCCCTGTCTACCCTTACCATTTTGGTTTACCTCTGTGCCAAGATGCTTTCCCCTCCATTGATATCTTTTAAACATAAAAGACTGAAATTTTACATATATAATTTTTACAAACTGTTTAAAACAGTCGCTCGGCAGTGATTATGTTTTGTCAAGCTTTAGTTTGGCAAAGTAAATTCTTCAGGGGAAATACATTTTTCATGCCACAAGCAGTTTTTTCTTCATAGAAAACAAGCCAACAATCAGGCCGACCTTTTACAAATTTATTTCTCAGGAAAATACAGTGCCCAAATTTGAAGATCTAACAATGTAGGTGCAGAAATCTAGAAGCAACACATACCACTTTATGATAAGGTTTCTGCTTTGCTCTAGCAGAAATCCTCTGAAGTCTCAATCCCCAGCATAATGTCTCCCAGATGTCTCAACTAGTTGCCATGCCAACAAAAGCAGCTTAAATTAAATGAGGGCCTGAAAAGGCACCTGCATCACTCCAGGTCTGTTGCACATTAAATAAAGCTCTCTTGACAGGGACTCAGAGGTGCCATTAACTTGAACAGCAGCTATCTGATTATTGTTTCTGAGTAATGAGGGTCTCCAAATAAGAGGAAAAACAGGGTGCTCTTCCCCTTTTCTTGTCCTTCTAAATGGGACAGCCTCTCCAACAGCTGATGCACCCATGGGGTCGACTTTGCTATGGCCTTTTAAGTTACCATTGGATAAAGATAAATTATAGGACCAAAGTTAGGGCTTTCAAGAGAATATTAATAAGTTAACCATTTTCCTCTATTAAAACCCATCATTAAGAATGTGACCACAAAAAACGCACTGTGCATGCTATGCCAACCTCAGAGTGATTTGAACAGCCCTGCTATAAAATAAATTGCTGCTGATTGCAGCAATTAGTTAAGAAGCTCCATGAAATATGTATTTCAAAATGTACTGATTTGCTTCAGAAAAACGAATGATGCAAATGAACAATTATAACATATGGGGGGGGGAGCATGGCAGCTCTGACGTCTCAGGTGTCCAAGAAAAACAACAGTGTTTGTGTGTGTTGTTTCGGAGTTAATTTTTTTTTTATAATATTGACATTTTAGAAGTTTCTTTATAACACAGTAGAAAACAGTCCTTTTGTTGCTTTCTCAAATATTATTAAATACAGGGGAACATCACTTAAAAACACAAACTTAAGACTACCTTAGATTTCCTGACTCCTAGTCTAGTGCTCTGCCTACCTCACCAAGTTGCTTCCCATAGAAGCTGGCCTACTATTCCCATTTATTAACCAAATAACATCCCAATATGCAGATTACTTTGAAATAAAGAAAGCTGACTTACTTTTTATTATTGTACTATGAGAAGAAAAAGAGAAAGGAAGCTACCACATGTACTTTCTGTGTCACCTCATTTAATTCTCATAATGCCTGATTTGTAACTCTCCAAGGATAGGAGAGGTCAAACTGCTATCCCCAGAGCCTGGATTCAAACCTACCTTGTAAAGATTCTGAGGCCCGACCCTTTCCATGAAATTTTCCCCACTTTGTTTACTACTAAAAGAGAAAACGAAATTCATGAGACTGATATTACTTTCATGTTACAAAAACCAGGTTTCTTGGAAAAATAAGAAATTCAATACTTCATTACATGGTGCAGTTTTCAGAATTTCTCTTCTGCCGTGTGTTTTCAAATGAGAAGTCACTCTGCTTACTCTTCAACACTACGAACAGTCACTGGAGACGCAGTGGTGTGCGAGAGTGTCGCTGCCCTCCCTGAGTTTACAGATTAATGAGGGAGATGAACAATTAGACAAGCGATCACAATACAGCCTTAAAGACTACAGCAATGTTATGGCTGTCAACCTCATGAAGGCTACGGGTACTGCTTTGGGGCTGAACGCACCGGGCCTGCCACCAAAAGAAGCATAACCAAGACATATTACTGTAAAGAGAGAAATCTCTAAATTATTAGAATTGCTGAATTCCAGTAACTACAGAGATTTAACCCTTTAAACATCTTAATAAACCATTAAGATTTCTTTAACTACTGAATTTCTAAACCACATGCACATTCTAACTGGGAATTTACTTGTATCTGTAAAAATACTTACAAAAATACTTACTTACATTTGGTTTCCTAAAATGGTTCACCTTAAAATTTTCTTTAAAAAGCACATGAGAAATAATAAAAAATAAAAGCAATTAACATTTACTGAGTTATCACTATGTGCTTGGCACTTTCTAAGCACTTTGTATGAATTATCTCAACGAATTCTTACAACACAAGTGGCAGGTTATTCAAAAGAACTGACTATTCTCATTTTTAGTCTTCCTTTTGTAGAAGGCACTGAATCTGAAGATGTCTGAAGCAATTGCTCAAATCCACTCAAGTACTTTTATTCATTTCTTCCAGTACCTGAACTGTAATCTTCACTCTGTCACTGGCAGGCCACAACCTCAAATAAAAAATAATTCCAGTTTGCTGAGAGTATTTTTGAGCCTACTGCATACCACTTTTAACACAGATCACTCCACTTAAGCCTCATAACAACTAGGGACCATTCTCATCTAGACGAGGGGTGAAGGACTGTCAGGATAACAGGCCAACAATGATCCTCCTTTTGCCAACAACTAAAAAATAATACAAAGATTCAAAAAACCCCATAGAGTTAAGTTTTTCTACCGCATACTCTTTTTGCCTCTTTCAACTTCCTGAGCATATACCTCCTTCAAGTCTTAGTCCTTTTATCCTTTAGGCAAACCACAAAGCTAAAGTTGACAATTCAATAAACATTTCCCTGTATCTATGAATCATATATGCTTATTTGAATAGGTTCATATTCCCTATTTAATGAATGAGAACTTTAAAAATCAGTGTGTGTGTGTAATAGAGACCCCCAGTTAACTTTTTGTATAGAGTGAGGTAGAGGACTGGGCTAGTAGCCCTTGACATGGAAAAACAAAAACCTGAATCAAGAGATTGCTGGAAATTTAGGACAGGCCGGTGGGAGGCCTAAGTTGAAAATATAAGTTTGGGGATCATTTAATCTGGTAAGAAAGAAGTAATCTGTACTTTTTACTAAATGAGATCTACCACAGATAGGGTATTAATTTTGCTTTTGGTTATAATCTTTTCCTTTGTGTAAAAATTTTCTCTTTTATTACATTACCCCTATTTCTTTCCTTCTTTTGTTTTGAGAATCTGGATACTAAAATTATGGAAACACATCACCATTAATAAGTTATAGATTCAACCTCGATGATGCTACAGTCTGTAGAATACTGCATACCAGAGTTGTTAGTGCACAGTGCCTAAATGTAAGATGTAGGACACCCTGCTGGACTCCCACAAAGGTTGCTGAAGAAGAAATTGTGTTCACATAGGACAGAGTTTAGAACAACAAAAAAAGACTCTTCTGAGGAGAAATGAGGTGGGAATATACTAGATAAATCAGAAAGGCAGAGAAAAGTAAGGGGTATTTAGTTTAATTGTAGTTTTGTACAACCTTTTTTATGGGCTACAAGACCAGGTAGGAAATAAGTCTAGAGCCAGGCAGTAAACTACACTCAATGGTAAGCTTCCTCTGACCTCTGGCTCCAATTTAAACAAATCTGTACTATGATCAATATCTGTTTAACCCACGTCTAGGATGCTGTATCTATTTTCAAAAGTAATTTAAGAATGTATGATCATCAGCCCCATGCCAGAAAGCCTAACTACTCCAACTGTCAAAGGTAATTCTGCAGAAAAAGCTACACAATCACCACAGAAACAAAGCTGACACCAAACTCTGACCTCAATTATGAATAAGATGATTGAGTCCTTTTCTGTTTTTTAGGACATCATGATTACCCAAATAGTCTCAGAGGCTGCAGGACTGGTGCCAACAGCATCTTTGTTTAACCATCATCATTAGCATCAATAAATACTGAATGGACACCCAGTGGGTGCAGAGAGCATGCTAACTCAATGACAACACAGAAAAAAGATAGATGAATGTAAGGCAACATTCAAAAGGTTAGAAAAGACTGAGACTGATACATAAAAATCAAATACAGAAAACAAGGAAGCAAAAAGATTTCAATGTACATGGCCATGAAAGCTTGACCAAGAAAGAAAAACAGCTGGTATGGAGTTTTCTATATGTTAGGTATCCAGCTTTAAATTTATTTAGCTGGATAAATTTATTTATCTACTCCTAATTACTCTAAGATTTTAGTATTCTGCAGAGCTAGCAATAGAGTCCAGCCCTGTTCTTAATCTGTGCTGTCCTTCAAAAGATTAACTACGCCTCAGAAAAAAGGTGAATGAAGTAATTCTACTTCAGAAGAGAGAAGGCCAGGAAACTGATTTTTAAAATGAGGAGTTAAATGGATTTAGGCAGTGGGAGGAAGTATAGTATAGGCTCTGGAATCACAGACGAGGTTAGAATCTTGACTCTGCCTTTTACTAGCTTGATAACATTAGGCAAGTTAATGCCAGGGCTTAGATGTCGTATGTGAATCACATACAAATAAATGCCAGGCACATGGTGAACAGGGCTTACGTGGTAGCTGCGATCACCATCATTATCATCATCATCATCATCATCATCATCGATATAAGAGGGAGGAAAGGTACTGAGTTTATTAAACATCAATGTTAGACACTGTGACAAATGTACTATATACATCAATTTATTTATTCTTTGCAACAGTTCTTCACAAAAAATATTATCTCCATTTATCGCTGAGGAACCTGTGGCTCAGGGAAGAGTGTCCAATAACTTTTTCAAGGTCAAAAAGCTAGTAAGTTGGGAGGAGGGGAGAATTCACAGTTGAACTTAGAACTGCCCGACAGCAAAGTCCATGCCTTTGTCAAATTGATTGTGTTCTTATTTCTTTTCAACTTTTCTCCCTTCCTCCCAGGAAAAGCAAAAAGAATATAAGTAAAAAAGTAACACAAAACAGACAGCTAAATAAAAAAGCTCTTTTAAGCTCCTGATCTTAAAAAGGAAAGATCAAGCACTCTCAAAAGGATATCACTGCCGAAGAGGACAATTTGATTCACTTATTGATGGGGTCTCATGTGGTTTTTTGGCACCAAACAGCATTACGTTCATGATAAGTCACATTGCTTCACGAGGACAAAAAACCTTTTCTTAGACCAGGAAAGTTTTCTACAGTGCGTATTATCTTTGAGAGACCTTGGGTTGGTTTTGGACAAACTGGAAAGTAAAGGGAGTAGTTAACAGTGCTAACATCTGTGAGATCTCTGTAAACTGCATATAGGGGTTTTATCTTTATCTGGTTTTGGGTAAAAGGCTGCTGGTAATCTTAAGTCTGGAACCAGGGTGGTAAAAATTAGCTATCAGATTATTATCCACATTTCCAAAACAACAAAACACATATACACAAAACAAAACTTCGCTTGGCTTGTGCACGACATATTTCCTTAAAAAAAAAAATGCTATTTTGACTTTTTCCTATTTTCTATGATCTGGCTCTCTTGCCATTTCTAAGTGATGTAACAATAAGAGGAAAAGACTATCAATTAAACACACAATTATTAAACCTATCACCAACTATATAATTTAGTGCTCTTAATATTTAATAATGACATTCATATAGTATTCAGAGAGCAAATTGATGTAATTAGTACATAAATAAATTGTACTCTGGCTAAAATACAGGTTTGTGATAGTGTGCTGTAAGTCCACTAAGTTCCCTGAAGCACTGCTCTCAAATAAATTGAGTTGGTAGGAGACTCAGCTGGTCTATGAAGTGGCTAAAAGCCCCACTGCTTCCCCGTATCCTCCAATTAAGGCAGGTCTAATATATTTAGTGGCTTCTGAAACCTCTGGGTCTCCACGTAACCCCTGCTTCCTGGTGTCTACCAACATCAGAAAATAGAACAGTGGGATGTAACAAAAAATCAAATAAGTAGTCCTATGAGCCTACCTAAACTCTCATACTTGAATTAAATATGTCAAGAGGCTAATAATTGGAAGGTTAACCAGAAGGTTAACCAGTTCAGGAGAATGATAATGGGGTTACCAGTCTTTTCAGCAGCTCAAATTAGGTGTGGCTTTGTTGTCATTCAATATCACCCTCTAATAATTGGGAGGCCTGTCAGCATTTCAGTCCCACCAGCTGCAAAGTTTTAGAGAGATATTTATTTTTCATGGAGAGGTGAAAGACTAGACTCAAGTTTTTGATTTTTTTGGCCTCACCTGGAACACAGGTGTTTCAAAGAGCTGGTGTGAATAAGTTGTTCCAGCTATGTATAATGACTCCCTTCAAAGCACAGTGAAAAAAAATTCCAATTGTGAGTTGGAGCTTTAGAATAACCTCAGGATTTGCTAATACACTTAGGTAACCTTTATGCAACCAGGAAGGGACCACTACAAGGGGTGTGACTACTACCATAGGGCTTGAAAAGGGAGTGGTTCTTGGAATGGCAGGCTGCAGGAGGAAATTATGTCATATCCTTTCAATTAATAAGAAAAGTTTGGTAAAGGTAATGAAAATAGCAGGAAGAATGATATAATGTGGATGCAACCTGGATGAAGGGCTTGGAGGTGCTAGCAAGTGTTTATTAAATGTATTTTCTGGGAAGAAGAGACCAGGTAAGGGAATATGAAGTGCTAAAGTTAACAGTTTATATCTTGTGTAAAAAAAACCAACCTCTCTCTGTAACAACACATTCCTCATTAAGAGTTCACATCTTGCCCTGGCTGGTGTAGCTCAGTGGATTGAGC
>PVIA01010360.1:0-52432 GCA_004024845.1 Tonatia bakeri | reverse complement strand
CTGAGTTCAAAGGTCCCCCTTTTCATTCAAATTATCTTTTCTAAGATAACATGGAATTTACCTCAGGGAAGAGGTCAGATAAAATTTACTACATGTAATTACTTAGACTAAGAATTTCTACATGA
This sequence comes from Tonatia bakeri, assembly GCA_004024845.1. Classification (NCBI taxonomy): domain Eukaryota; kingdom Metazoa; phylum Chordata; class Mammalia; order Chiroptera; family Phyllostomidae; genus Tonatia; species Tonatia bakeri. The sequence goes on along the minus strand of PVIA01010360.1, from coordinate 52,307 downwards.
CACATCAAATTAACCATTCTAAAGTTTTGTTCCAATCTTGTAGCCATTTTCACACACTTCACAGTTTGCAAAACATTCTTACATACATTACCTCTTGGTTCCTCATCAACCCTGAGGTGGATACCCAGAGTGTCATAACCTCAGAGCTGCATCAGCTGGAACTAATTAATTAAATACCTAGATTAGGTTTTTTAAATGTTTTTTTATTTTTATTTTTTCACCGTTCAACACCACTTGAGCATCTATAGCCACTATCTTGACATAACCAGGTTCCAAACACCAAGTGTCCCTCAGCAGCAAAGGCCCATCAGGATGGACATGTTGGCTTCAGTAAGACTGAAGTTTGGTCTTTAATTGCATTTTTTGTCAGTCTGGGCAGCTTGAAGTGAGCTTCTCCATCATTTTCTGGTTCCTTCTTTGTATCACTTTTCCACCTGTGAAGCCCAACATTCTGCCACCAAGTGCAGCTGCAATTCCTACCACTTTGAAGCCTGCAAGGAGGCCAATCGGAACCCCCACCACTCCTCCAATGAGTGCACCTGCCACAGGCAGAGATGCCAGCTTGTATTTTGCAGCCTTCTCCAAGATTTTTGTTCCCTCTTCAACATTCATAGCGGCAGTGTTGACATGGTCTTCAATGCTGTCAATCTTCTCCTGCTGAAAATTCACTAGGAGATAGAATTCTGTGACCAGTTGACTAAGTCTGCTTTTAAGGTTTCCCGTGATTCTGTAGCATTTTGATCTCGAGGAATTTCAGGCAATGCATATATGAGTCATACTCTGAGGGTCAGCTTCAGCTTCAGCTTCAGTAGTATGAAATACTCCAGTCTGGTTGTTCTGGTTGATTTCTTCTTTAATTCCTTGGTTGTTGTAGTTCCCTGCAGCTTGATTTTCTGGCGTTTTTGGTTATTTATTGATTTTAGGTTGGTTGTTATCCTCCTTTTGGTTGTGCAAAGAAGTGAAGGGTTTCTACCTATGCCTCCATCTTGGCCAGAACTCCAGGGTTTTTTTTTTTTAATTTTTAAAGGTTTTATTTACTTATTTTTAGAGAGAATAAAAGGGAGAGAGAAAGAGGGGGAAAGAAACATCAATGCATGGTCGCCTACCATGTGTCCACTACTGGGGACCTGGCCTTCAACCCAGACATGTGCCCTGACTGGGAATCTAACTGGTGACCCTTTGGTTCACAGGCCCACACTCAGTCCACTGAGCTACCAGCCAGAGCTATTTTTTGTAATTTGTATTACTTTTCTTTAAGAGCTGCCCCCAAACAGTTTAAGCTCTGAGCCTTGCAAACATGGATTTGATCTAGCTAACTCCAATTTTACAGATAGCAACTAAGGCTAGGTGAAGTTAAAGACCTTCTTCAAAATTTAATTGCCTTTAAATTATGCATATACAACATGACTTACTTAACTATTTTGAAGTCAGTGTGAAATTTTGGCAAAATTTACAATCATGGCAAAATTACTCAAATACTAATGCATTTCCACATAGTTGATAGCTAACATGAATTCATAATATAATATTCTAAAACATTCATTGATGTTTTCTCATACCAACATACCCTTGCACCATTCAAGTTTAATTAACTAGAGTATTACACACACACACACACACACACACACACACACACACACGTTAGGACTGTCGCTGCAGAGATATAGAGAAGATAAGCACATTAAAGTTCTTCTCTTGAATTTCAGCTTTTGAAGCCCACGCAAGAAATGATGACTGTTAGGTAACAGCCTGCCAGGAGTTCCTTGCACCACCACAGCACGGGAGCACCATGCATAACTGCTGGAAATCCCAAAGGCAAAATCAGACCCTGAAACAGCTTCACATGATTGTGTGTGTGTGTGTGTGTGTGTGTGTGTGTGTGTGCGTGTGGGCGCGCGCGCGCCTGCGCATGTGTGTGTGGGGAGAGAGAGAGAGAGAATATCCTCTTACTCCTGAGACAAAGTATGAACTGGTGAGCCCCAAATACTCGTGTGGTTTTGAGTAGGGAACAGTGCTGAATAAAATGGCATGAACCACATAGTGGGAGGCCAGATGAGGATACCACTGTCTCAGAGGTGCTCCCTGAAGGTGAAAGTGGAGAAGAACCATAGGAGATGGTGTTCATCACAACAGCGGCTGCCATGGCTCTCCCATTCCCCATGCCATAAAGTTTTATAAACCCCCTATAACCTAGAAGGCATTTGGGGAAGAGAATGGGGAGGAAGATTCTGGCATAAGCTAAGACCTGAAAGTTAGATAATAATTTGTGCCATGTGACAGATCTGGGACTTAAAAAAGAAGCTGAATTCACTTATACAAACAGTAAGTTAACTTGTGAAGCTGTGTGAGCTATGAAATTTGTATTTACTATATGACTATTTTTAAACCAAATATCATCACATTAGCAGGAGAATTCATGATAAGGCTTCTACTTAGAATCAGAACTGCTATCTTCACTTTCCAGTTCTGCTACTTATTAGCTTTGTGATTTTGAATAAGTAATTTAATGTTTCTGAAACCATAAAATGAGATCCTTTTCCTGTTTTCCTCTTAGTGCTATTTTGAAAATGAAATAAAATTATACAGGAGAAATCATTTTGCAAAATGTAAAGCTCTCTAAAAATATTGTGTTCTTATCAATCACACATTTTTATATATCCTTTCCATTTTTAAAAAAATATTTTATTAATTTATTTTTAGAGAGATGGGGAGGGAAGGAGAAATGTGGGAGAAACATCAGTGTCTGGGAGATACATCAATTGGTTGCCTCTCACATGGCCACAACTGATGACCTTGCCCACAACTCAGGCATGTGCTCTGACTGGGAATCAAACTGGCAACCTTTCCATTCACAGGCTGGCACTCAATTCACCGAGCCACACCAGTTAGGGACTATTGTCAATTTGGATATTATTGTCAATGTCTGGAGAAACATCTGCTTTGTAATATGCTGTACTCTTTTTCATAGAATATATCTAGTATCATGTGAGTGAAATAGTTCAGGTCCTCATTCTAACCTCAGTATCCAAGACAGCAGCTGGTTGTTGGACACTGGCCAGAGGCAAAGATGCCAGGTTTTACAGCATGTTCATCACTTATGGCTACTGTATCAAATTACAAGAAACTTACTAGTTTAAAGTAACGTAAATCTGTTATCCTGTACATCTATCTGGAGGTCAGAAGTCCAACATGGGTGTTTGTGGGCTCAAATCAAGTTGTCAGGGCCTTGTTTCTTTTGGAGGCTTTAGAAAATAATCCACTTCCTCACTTCTAAAAGCCGCTCATATCCCTTAGCTATGGCCCCTTCCTTCATCTTCAAAACAGCAGCAGAGCAACCTCAAATCTCCTTGTTTCTGACTGTCCTGCCTCCTTCCTACAAGGACCCTTGTGATTACATTGGGCTCATCCACGTAAATCTTGAATATCTCCCCATCTCAAGGTTTGTACCCTTTATCACATCAGCAAAGTCCCTTTTCCCATGTGTATTAGTATTCTGTGGCTGCCATCACAAACGGCAACAAACTGGAATGTTTAAGACAATAGATAATTATTCTCTTGCAGTTCTGGAGGCTGAAAAAGTGAAATCAATATGCTGGCCAGGCACACACCCTCTCAAGGCTATAGAGGAAGGTTCTTCCTGCCTCAGCCAGTTTCTGATAGTCACAGGCATTCCTTGGCTTGAAGAAGTAGCACTCCAATCTCTGCCTCCATAGTTGCATGTCCTTCTTTCTGAATGTCCTTGTGTCCAAATTACCCTCTCCTTGTAAGGATGACAGTCATACTGGCTTAAGGATCCCCACTGTTCCAACATGACTTCATCTTAACTAACTACATATAAAATGATTATATTCCCAAGTAAGTTACACTCTGAGATATCTTAGATTAGGACATCAATATAAGAAACTTCCAGAGTCCCAAGCAATTCCTCTTAGGGAACCCACATATGAACTTACTCAGACTCACTTCTTCTGAGCTACAGCACCAGGGTAGAAGCTTTAAAGGCATCAGTGGAATATAGGGAATAACTTACCTGTCTAACATCAAGACTGGAGGTGGAAGACAGTTTTCTCTCAGACAGAAAGGCGGGCAGAGGCCATTGTCCCTTTCTGAGCCATCCCCGGACAGAACAACAAAGCCAGCAGGCTTGTGCCGTACCTGAGACTCCATCAACCTAGATAGCACTTTGTCCCACCCTTGAGATCCTCTGAGACTCAATTGCATCCAATTTATGGGCCAAAAGTGTTAACAATGGCTTTACCATATGAATGGATGGACTTGGCTCATGCTCCACAAATTCCTAAATTATATCAAACAAACCACAGCCAGTCTTAGTGATCCCCCAGCCCCCATAATTCTTGTTAAGTGGCCAAAAGACCAGCACTAGCAGCAGCCAGCCAAGATTCACAGCTTAGTTTTGCCTGAGAATCTCTGAGCAGAACACAAGTAGCAGCCATCTTGCACTACTTTATAGTTTATACAGGATAGCCATGAGCAAAACATAGGTGAAGGCTGACCTTGACCTGCACCACCCAGGAAACCCCAGATCCTGTGCATCCAGTGGACAGCTACAGACAATGTCACAGTACCACCACCCTGTGCCTGCACACCTGATCCTTCGCAGAGGGCAGAAGCTAGTCCTTGAAGCTGACTGGCCTGGGAAAATATATCCCATTGACCTACCAACAGCAACCAAGGCTCACTACAAGACAAGGGTGCACTCAGCCCACATTAAGGCTGCACCTTGGTACCCAACTTGGGTGATAGGGTAGGCTGTCACACTGGATTATACAGGACACCTACTTTGTTAGGTCACATGTCTACAGAACAGCAAGGGGGGCCTGGGATGATATACTATTACTGAAATGAACCCTCAGGTCCGTTATGTCCGCTGCCTATAGGAAAGATGTCTCTCAATGCCAGAGATTCATGAAAAGGAAAGGAAATGTTTATTTAATGCTATACAAACTTAAAATAGTGACCCAATGTCTTTATCAAAATCCTAAAGTCCCTTAAAACACCCACAAATACACACAGTCCTTCCTTACCCCTTTGCCCAGTCTGAGGTACCGTATCTCAGGAAAAGAAATAGAAGTCTGTGGCTCAGGCAGTCCCTGGTTCTTTCCAGTAATCCATCTCCACTGGTAGGCCTCCCTCAGTTCCCGGCACCATCAGCTGTGTCGCTGGGATCTCTGCTAAAGCTGGGTGTTGGTTCCCCCTACCAATGCTGCAGGGGTCCCCACTCTGGCAAAGGTGAGTGGTCCTCTCTCCCCCAGGACCACAGGAGTCCCCACTCAGACAAATCCATGTGGTTCTCTCCTCTATGGCTGCCGTATCTGGGTTTAAATCCCCACGCCAATCTTCCTCTGCAGCCCCATTTCGGACTCCTCCCATACTCGGCCATACCTGCCCTCCATCTCCCATTCTTTCCAGCTTCTCTGGTTGCCATCATGGGTGTGGGCAGGTGTGACCCCATGTCATGGAGCCAATCTTCTCTGAGCTCCCACGCAGGTGCTGTAACTCAGGGGACCTGCCCCCCAGTCACATCTTGGGGGGTGGGTCCCTTTCCATCCCCCTGGCCCAGAGCATGGCCATAGCTATTTAGCATACCCAAGCGACCAGCCTAAGGCTATAGGTATGTTAAATGACCATGCCATGGATTAGCTGCAAAGCTGCCCAGCATGTTCTTGCTCTGTGTGCCCCTTCCCCCAACTCACACCTGTGGGGGAAGGGGTAAAGACATCTTAGAATCTCCTGGACACCTTGAGTTCTGGACCCCATTTCAAATGTCCATTTGGGGTCCCCCCTCTTGGCTGCACCCTGTAACAGAAACATACCATATGATTTCATTTATATGTTGAATCTAATAAACAAACTGAACTAATAAGAAAAATTGAGACAGTTTCATAGAGAACAGGATGACAGCTATTGGAAGGGTTAGGGTTTGGAGGGATTAAGTGAAAATAAAAAGGACTCATGGGCATAGAAAACAGCAGGGTGATTGCAGGAAGAGGAGGTATAAGGGGGTTAAATGGTAATGGGCTAAATACAATATATTTTTTTAAATAGATGAACCCAATGAGGCCCACATCAAGACACATCATGATTACAAAGTCAAAGGTTAAAAAAAGAGAGAAACTTAAAAGCCGCACAAAAAAAGATAGACAGTTAACATGCTAGACTGTCAGAAAATTTTTCAACAAAAACATTTCAGGAAAGAAGGAAGTGGCACAAAATATTCAAAGTAATGAAAAGCAAGAACTTACAATGAAGACTAATGAAGACTAATTTACCCAGGAAGACTATCATTTAAAACTAAACTATAAACTAAACTAAACTGAACTAAAATAAAATAAAATAAAATAAAATAAAATAGTGCTTCCTAGATTAAAAAAAAAGTTAAATGAGTTTATTTCCTTCTAACCAATATTACAAAAAATATTAAAAGGTGTTCTTCAAGTAGCAGAAAGAGGAGGAAGATAATAAGAAGAAAACTGAGAAGAAAGGGAAGTGGCAGAGGAGCAAGAGGATGAAGAAGAACAGAATTACAAAGTTATAAAATATAAAATAGCAATAACTACATATCTACAAATAATCATTTTAAATGTAAATTATTTAAATATTCCAATCTAAAGACATGGGGTAACTGAATTGATAAGAAAGCATGACCCATATAAGTTTAATCTATAAGATCCACCACATAAGCAAAGATATACACAGATTAAAAGTAAAGAAATAGTCCTGGCTGGTGTAGCTCCATGGATTGAGCATGGGCCTGAGAAGCAAAGGATCACTGGCTTGATTCCTAGTCAGGGCACATGCCTGGGTTGTAGGCCAGATCCCCTGCAGGGAGTGTGCAAGAGACAATGACACATTGATGTTTCTACTCTCTGTCTCTTTCTGTCTCCTTTACCATCTCTCTAAAAATGAATTAATTAATTATTTAAAATACTAAAAGTAAAGGAATAGAAAAAGATATTTAATGCAAATGGAAATGAAAAAAATAAGCTGGGGTAGCAATATTTATATCAGACCAAACTGACTTTGAAAGAAGGACACTATATAATGATAAAAGGAGAAATCCAAGAATAGCCTATAGCCCTTGTAAGCACTTATGTACCAAACACAGGAAAAACTAAATATATAAAGCAAGTATTGGACCATAATGGGAGAGATCAATAGTAATGAAGCCATAGTAGGGATATTAATACCCTATTGACATCAATAGATACATCTTACAAGCAGAGAATCAACAAGAAGACAGTGGCCTTAAATGACACAATAGATCACATGTATATAATTGATACCTTCAGAGCATTTTACCCCAAAACAGCAGTGTATATATTTTTGTCAACTATACATGGAGCATTTTCTAAAACAGAGTACATGTTAGAACACAAAATGAGACTCAATAAAGTTTAAGAAAATTTAAATCGTATCAAGCATCCTCTCTGACCATAATGCTATAAAACCCAAAATCAATCACAAGAAAACAAAAGCCTGAAAAACCCAAACACAGAGAAACTAAATTGCATGTTGCTAAACAATGAATGGTTAACAATGATATTCAGGAAGAAATGGAAAGATACCTTGAAACAAGGGAAAATGATAATGCAGCATCCCAGAATCTATGGGACATAGTAAAAGCCAAGTGTAAGAGAAATAGCACTGCAGGCCTACCTCAAGAAATAAAGAAAAGTCTCAAATACACAGCTGAACATTACAGTTAAAGGACAAGAAGAATAACAAACAAAGCCCTAGGTGAGTAAAAGAAAGTAAATAATAAATATCAGAGAAGAAACACATGAAATAGAGTCTAAAAGTATCACTATAAATATCACTGAGACCAAGAGCTTGTTCTTTGAAAATATAAGCAAGATTGTTAAACCTTTAACCAGGTTCATAAGGTACAAAGAGAGAGGACACAAATAAATATCAGAAATGAAAGAGAAAAAAGTAAACAAAAGACACCACAGAAATTCAAAGAATTATAAGAAAATATTATGCATAACTACATGCCAATAAATTGGAGAACATGGAAAACAATGAATAAATTCCTAGAAACATAAAATTGTTCCAGAACTGAATCAAGAAGAAACAGAAAGTCTGAACAGACCAATTACAACTAATGAATTTGAAGTAGTAATCAAAATAAGCCATGCGGTGAAAGACAAATACCATATGATCTCACCTTTAACAAGAACCTAAACAGCAAAGCAAATAAACAAGCAAAATATGACCAAAGACACTGAAATAGAGAACAAATTGACAGTGACCAGAGGGGATAGGGGAGAGAATTTCAGGGGAAAAGGGGAAGGGTTTACAGGAACAAGTATAAAGGACACATGGACAAAAAGTAGGGGGTTGGTGGAAATGGGGGTGGGTGGGGAGGGCTGGGGGCACGGGCTGGGATGGGAGTAAAAGACAGAAAACTGTACTTGAACAACAATTAAAAATAAATGCCTTTGAAATCGAGGAGAAATAGCCTTTTCAATAAATGGTTTGGACAAGTACATGCAAAAAAATATGAAACCAGACTACCAACTTACGCCATACGCAAAAGTAAACTCAAGATGGATAAAATACTTAAATAAGTCATGACACCATAAAAGTCCTAGAAGAGAACATAGGCAGGAAATTTTCAGATATCCTACACAGCAATATTTTCACTGATACATCCTCTAGGGAAAGGACATAATGAACAAATGGGAGCACATCAAATTAAAAAGCTTCTTCATGGCTAAGGAAAACATGAATAAGATGGAAAGGGAACCAACTTTACTGGAAAACATATTTGCCGGTGATACCTCAGTCAAGGCTTTCTTCTCCAAAATATATAAAGAACTCACACGACTCCACTCCAGGAAGACAAGCAATCCAATTAAAAAAAAAATAGACAAAGGACCTGAACAGACATTTCTCTAAGGAGGATATACAGCGGGCCCATAGACACATGAAAGAATGCTCAACATCACTATCTATTAGAGAGATACGAATTAGAAGCACAATGAGTTACTACTTCACACCACTCAGAATGACCATCATTAGTAAATAAACAAACAAGTGCTGGCAAGGTTGTGCAGAAAAGGGAGCCCTAGTAAGCTGTTCAGAATGCAGACTGACACAGCCACTATGGAAAACAGTATGGAATTTCCTCAGAAAACTAAAAATGAAACTGCTTTTTGACCTGGCAGTTCCATTTCTGTGATTATACCCTAAGCATCCTGAAACACCAATTCAAAAGAACATATGCACCCCAGTTTCCATAGCAGCACCATTTACAATAGCCAAGTGCTGGAAACAGTCTGAGTGACCATCAGTAAATGAGTGCATCAAAAAGTTGTGGTATATTTACACAATGGAATGCTACACAATAGAAAGAAGGAGCTTCTACCCTTTGTGACAGCATGAGTGGAACTGGAGAGCATTATGCTAAGTGAAATAAGCCAGGCAGTGAAAGACAAATACCATATGATTTCACCTGTAAGTGGAATCTAATTTTTAAAAAATGAGCAAAATAGAGCCAGAGACTTGGAAATAAAGAACAAATTGACAGTGACCAGACAAAAGGGGTTAATGGGAGAAAGAAGGGGAAAAGACAAACAAAGGAACACAAATAGAGGACTCGTGTGGAAGTGGGAGGGACGATGTAGGGGACAGAAATAGGGACAAAAGAGGACAAATTTACCTAAGCAACAATAAAAAATGTGTAAGCTGCAAAATAAAAAGAAAAAAGAAAAACCTCAAAAATCAAAACTCCTGGGCCAAATGGTTTCACAGTTGAATTTTACCAAACATTCAAAGAACTAAGAAGTATTCTCAAACTATTCCAAAAAATTCTAGAGGAGTGAAGATTTCCAAGCTCATTTTACACACCAGCATTACCAAGTTCCAAAAAATTTAAATATCCCTGATAAACATGGATGCTAAAATCCTCAACAAAATATTATCAAACCGTATTTAGCAATACATTTGAAAGATCATATGACATGGTCAAGTGGGATTTATTGTGGAAATACAAGTTTGGTACAATATTCACAAATCAATAAATGTGAATCACCACGTAAAAAAATGAAGGATAAAAATTGCATAATTTTATAAAATAGATGTTGAAAAAGCATTTGATAAAATCCAGCACCCACTTGTGATAAAAACTCTTAGTAAAGTGGGAATAGAGGGAACATATTTCAATATTAGAAAGACCATATATGGCAAAGCCACAGCTAACATCACACTCAACAAGGAAGAACTGAAAGCATTTCCCTTAAGATCAGTAACAAGACAGATATTGGCTTACATCATTCTTATTCAATCTAGTAGTGAAATTCATAGCTACAGCAACCAGAAAAGAAGAAGCAAAAGGCATACAAATTGGGAAGGAAGAAGTAAATCTCTAGTTATTGGCATATGGCATGATACTCTATATTGAGAACCCTTAAGCTTTCACCAAAATACTACTGGAACTGATAAATAAATTCAGTAATGTAGCAAGATACAATACAAATATCCAGATATTGCTTGCATATTTATATATCAATAATGAACTATCAGAAAGGGAAAATAAGAAAATAATCCAATGCTATCTACAATCACATTAAGATATAAAATATCCAGGAATAAATTTAACCAAAGAGGTACAAGAACTGTACTTGAAAAATTATAAGGCATCATAGAAAGAAAATGAAGAAGATACAAATGAAGGGGAGAATAAGACATGTTCATGAAGAGAAAGTATTAACATCATTAAAATGTTTATAGTATTGAAAGAACTTTGAAGGTTCAACAGGTTCCCACTGGTCACCACCATAATATTGTCTGTGTCTATTAATTTTTGTTTGCTCTTCTTGTTTGTTCATTTGTTGCTTTTGGTTTTATATCCCATATATGAGTGAAATAATATGGTTCTTAACTTGTTCTCACTGATTTATTTCACTCAGCCTGAGGTTCGCAAAATTCAAGATCCATCCATGTTTTTGCAAATGGTAGTATATCAGATATACAAAAGTCTGTCCACAAAAAGTCCAGCCATTGTTAAAATAACAAGACGAGTTTGCATAATATTGATATAATCTGGCAGGCAAGGAGAGTAGACATAAATGCAAGAGCAATGGCAATTTCACTGTATTCATCAATGTGGTCAGTTGATGCTGTTGAGTGAGCATGTGTATTGTGTGGCTGTTGCATTTACAATGACTGAGTAACATGATTAATCTACATCAAATATTGCATTAAGTTTGAACATTCCTTCACAAAAACTATTCAGATGATTCAGAAGGCCACAGTTATGGGGTAATTGGCAGCTTCAGCACAACATGCCCAGTTATGCATCATGTCTCCCGCAGAGATTTTTGGTGAAATATCAAATCATCCAGGTGACTCAGTCCCCATTACAGCCCAGATTTGGTACCCTGTGACTTCTGGCTTTTCCCCAAACTAAAATCACCTTGAAAAGGAAAGAGATATTACAACATTGATGAGATTAAAGAAAATACAGTGAGGCAGCTGATGATGAATGGAAGAACTTCGTGAAGTCTCAAGGTGCATACTTTGAAGGGGACTGAATCATCATTGTCTTATGTAGAATGTTTTTTGTATCTTGTATTTTCTTCAATAAATGTCTTTATTTTTCAAATTACATGGCTGGATACCTTCTGGAGAGAAATATAATCACATCATTTTTGGACATTTATATAGCAAATGATACCAGTTGTTTCCAGGTCTTGGCCACCTTAAATAGTCTTTGTTTATTTTTTAATAATTCATTGGCACTTCATTTTTAATTTTTTTATTGTTGTTCAAGTACAGTTTTTTGCCTTGTACACAGGAGTGCACAAATCTTTGTGAATAAATGTTTTTTTTAAAAAAATTAATGTAGATACCCAGAAGAAGCATTGCTGGATCTTATGGTAACTCTATTTTTAATCTTCTGAGGAGCCTCAATACTACTTTCTATAGTGGCTATACCACTTTACTCACTTACCTGCTTTGAATGAAGGTTTTTTATCTCCACAACCTCTCCAACACTAATGTAAGTTTTTAAATAACACAATATAAAATTTAATAAATAAATAACATAATATAATACCGCATATTGTTTATTAACACACAAAATTATATAATAAAATATTAAAACTTGGCATGGGGGTGATATACAACTTCTCAGGTGATCTACAACTTCTCCATGTAGAGAAAATAAAAAAATTATTTGGATCAGTGCCTTAATTTATTTTTAAAGTCTACTATAAGTAAGACAAAATTAATTAATATCTGTTAATTAATTCATTTGAATGAGGGTCATATCTGCTTTTTTCTATTGTGCATCTGAAATATTTTATAAAGTTAAAATGAAAACAAAATAAAGACAATGTTCAAATAGGAAGCATTTGTACAGTATATAATATCTAGATGTGCACCTACCAAAGTGTAAGTATTTTCATGTCACCATATTCCAATTAAGGTTGCTATTGCTGCTGTACATTTATAATGTGTGTATATGACACTAAAACATCCAATCAATTTAGTTGTCTTAGTCCAAGATTAGTCAGTATAAGAAGAAAAATAAACACAAAACAAAGCATTGTTTGGAGAATTGATTGCTTGTTGAACAGTTTATTCAGTCAAAATTATTAAATAGCTGTCATAATTTCACAGATTTTAGTAAAGTATAATAAAAAATAAAAGACAAAGAGCTTTAAAAAAAGTTAGTGCATATGTGCACCAGGCAAAAAAAAAAAAAAAAGCAGCATTTCATAAGCACTCTTACTGGAGTAGCTTTGGGACAATTTTCCATTAAAATAAAAGGTTTACCAGTTGTCATCTTTTATAAGGTCAGAGAGCAGAAAAAATGGGCAAATTTTCTCTCACCTAAAATACTGGTTTGTGAAATGGTTTAACTTTTAGCTTAATAAAGGAGCCATAATTGAAAAAAAAAGACAAATGCATGCAAATACTGACAGATCCCATAAAATTAGGAAGAGCCCTTGCAACTGCAAGGGAATTCAGGATCCTAAAAATTAGGTAATCTTTGTAAACTTCAGCCAAAAAAGGATCCTGATAACACAGGAATTATCAGGCAAAGGACACTAACACTATTGTTTCTATTTGCATTGATAATATTAACATTGTATGATAGTTTGGGAAAGATTAAGCAGGGACATTTTTTCCAATGAATCATATTCCCAGTTGCCAAATATAGGTGTATCTGACAGTAGAGTTAATACTTATAAATCACCATTGCTTCTTGGAGATTCTGTACTTTATGGACATCACTCAATCATTCATTCACTGTAGAAGAAAACATTTATTGGTTTCAAACATTTGCAAATAATTCAAACACATTCCCTTAAGGATTAGTTACCTATTTCTTTTTTTGTAAGATTTTATTTATTTAGTTTTAGAGAGGGAGGAAGAAAGGGAGAAAGAAAGGGAAAGAAATGTCAACGTGTGGTTGTCTCTCAAGTGGCCCCCAATGGGGACGTGGCCTACAACCCAGGTATGTGCCCAGATAGGGAATCGAATGAGTGACCCTTTGGTTTGCAGTCTGCTCAAACCGCTAAGATACACAAGCCAGGGCATTACCTATTTCTTTATAACAACACAAAACCTCAGTGGCTTTAAATGAAATGAATTTTTATTACCTCTGACTATTTCTCCAGGTCAGAAATTACAGCAACATTGCACTTAGCTGGACAGCTGTGGTTCCAAGTTTCTCAATCACATGTCAGTCAGAGCTGCAATCATCTGAAGGTTTGACTGTGTTGGGAGAAAAGCTTTCATGGTTGCTCACTTACATGGCTGTCAAGTTAGTTCTGGCTGAAAAAAAGGAGAGTGCTGTTCCTCTTTACATGGGCTTCTCCACATGGTTGCTTGAGTGTTCATCTAACATGGAAACTGGCTTTACCCAAAGTAAGCAATAAGAGGCCAATATGGAAGCCACACTACTATTTATGAAGCCTTGAAACTAATAAACTGTCCCTTCTGCCTTATTCTATTGGTTGTAAAAAGGACCCTGATTCACAAGGGGAGAGGACAATACCTAAGTACAAGCAAGAGGCAGGGATTATTGGGAAGTATGTGAAAGGGTTTTCTTTTCAATTACAATTTACACTAAATATTATTTTGTCTTAGTTTCAGTTGCTCAGCATAGTGGTTAGACAATCAAGCAACTTTACAAAGTCCCCCCCCTATATTTCCAGTACTTACCTAACAACATACATAGTTATTTCAATATTATTATCTATATTTTCTATACTTTACATCACATGACTATTTTGTATACAAAGATTTGTATTTCTTAATCCCTTTACTGTTTTCACCCAGTCCCTCAAACCCTCTGGCAAACCTCAGTCTGTTTTCTGTATCTATGAGTCTGTTTCTCTTCCTTTCATTTATTTATATTGTATTTATATTCCACATACAGTAGCCAAGACATAGAAGAAACCCACATGCCCATCAATAGATGAGTGAATAGAAAAGCTGTGGTACATTTATACAATAAAATACTACTCAGACATAAAAAGAATGAAACCTTACCATTTGCAACAGCATGGATGGACCGAGAGGGTATTATGCTAAGTGAAATAAGTCAATTAGAGAAAGACAAACACTATATGATCTGAAAGGTGATTTCTATACCTTCTTTCTAAATAACTCATATCATATAATTCCAGTACAGTATGACAAGCGCTATGGCATATAATTTTAATTTTTAGATTTGATTATTCCTAGGGAAAATTAAACTATTTCAATTACTTTTCTCCAAGGACTGAAAATATAACAGAGAGGTAAAACCTAAAATTCATTGACCTTATCCAAATTTTGATTTTGTATAAAGCTGAAAAATCTTAAAAGTTGTTATTCACAAAAATTTTTATCATTTGGCAAGAAAAAATTAAATGTTTAATATCAATCTTAGAAAAGATGACATTTGATGTTGACACTAAAAAAAAGTAAAACAGAATGCCTGAGGCAAGCCCATATGCCAAAACTAGAAAAAATAAACAGAATGATGACTTTTAAAACAGAGTTTAAACATAACCTGTTTTCTAGTTTGGCTTTCTGTAGATAGTATTCCAATTTAAAATTGGTTACACCTGCCTGGTGTAGCTCAGTGGATCGAGCACAGGCCTGCAAACCAAGGGGTTGCTGGTTCAATTCCCAGTCAGGGCACATGCCTGGGTTGTGGGCCAGGTCCCCAGTAGGAAATCCTCCAGAGGCAACCACACATTAATGTTTGTCTCCCTCTCTTTCCTTTATTCTCTCTCTAAAACTAAATAAAGAAAAACTTTAAAAAATAAAATAGGTTTTACATTTGCTCTTCAGAAGATTAAGTCCCTGATTATTGAGAAAACAATTATTATCCTCTGAAGTTGTACTATTCAAATACCATATTTTCATCTCAAACTTAAATCATTTACTACAAAGCTCTCTTCTAATCAGACCAAACTGTACAAGTAGGCAAAGGAAGCAAAGGGATCATAATGTCACCTGTTTTTCACTCTATAGATTAATTGTAGGGAGCCATTTTGAGTGGCGTGGAAATGTAGCTCAGCTCACACAAGAAAAACCAGTGGGAAGCAAGTCAGTACACAGGACCACGCCCACAGAGAGGTTTCCCCATGGGGAATCAGGCCTGCATTGTACCTAGACTGCTATGAGACTTGCTTTTGCTAAAACTCCCTCACCCTGAATTGAGGCAGCAAGTGCTTACTGTAACTTCCTAAGATCTGTGCCAAATCTCCCAAGTATGGAGTGTAACTGATTCAATGACTTTTGCCTTTGGTCTGCAACAACCATCTCTTTGAAGTAATTAGTAGCATTTTTGTCCTTTGTTATTTGTAAAGGTAATCCCCTGCAGTGAACTTGTGCATAGTAAATGAGGACCATCCTAAATGTAATGTATCCAGGAAAGCAATAAATGCTTGTCCATGGCAGTGGTTGGGGCTGGTCTCCCCGTCTCTCAGAGAGTGGCTGTGCTGTCCCTTTTTCTCCACAGGATGTCTGTGGTTCATGTGTATTTGTTTATAGCAACCACAACACACAGACCAGGGTCCGCATCAGTTAATAACAGTGTTTCAGGTGCTTAGAATAACAGGTATTAAAAATTTACCTAATTAGGTAAAGACTTTTCAAATGGGAAAGCAGGGGGTAATTAGTGAGGGGTATATTCTTGAATATACAGGGTCCAGCAGAAGTAATGCCTGCTTGAGTGTGATTGGTAGGGTAATAATATGGGTGTAATAAGTTACAGTTTTAATTTGAACATTTCACCTAAAATGCCATTTGGTGTGCTTGAGTGTGATATTTTTGTTACAAAATTACATGCTTATAATTTTATAATAAAAGTTTTTGTAATAAAATGGTGTGTTATTCATGCTGGACCTCGTAGTTTGAAGAACTTGGCTAGAAAGGAAGCCTATGAAATTTAAAAACCAAAATTCCAAATCTGTACCCCAAATACAGTACAGGCTCCTAGGATTCTCATGGTCCTCTGTAATAAAAAAGAAGTTTTAATACATAAACCAAGTGATGGTTCTGATATAACTTAACCTAACCTCTACTACTCAGTTTTTTGTTTGTTTGTTTGTTTGTTTGTTTGTTTGTTTTTCTGCTATGGGAAACTGCTAGAGTCCCAAGAGAGCTAGCATGCAGCCTCTACCTCTGTATGCAACTACCTATCTTTCCATGAAAAAAGAGTTGTATCCTGAGATGGTAACATAAGCTTGTAAAGCTTTGCCAATTAGTTAAAGTCACAGCCCTAACACACTTTTAACATGAACCTGCTAACTTGTTACAGGAACTGAATTCCTATTTTGCTGTTTCTTTACAATTTGGAATGAGATTCTATCTTGTGACCTGTATCTACTTACTTTATACATATGCTAACATCATGTTTAGTTTGGTTCTGATACTCATCTTTACTTTCTTAAAGTAACTTGACTTACTGCCTTACCAATACCTGTTAACATGGCATTTTAGAACTCAAGTCAGCCTCAGCTGGGGTGTCTCAGTGAATTAAATGCCAGCCTGTGAACAAAAAGGTAGCTGGTTCAATTCCCAGTCAGGACATATAGCTGGGTTGCAGGCCAGGTACCCAGTAGGGGGTGTATAAGAGGCAACCATGCGTGATGTTTCTCTCCCTCTCTTTCTCCCTCTTTTCCCCTCTCTCTAAAAATAAATGAAATCCTTAAAATAAATTAAAAAGCAACTTAAATTATGTCTTTATTCACTACATACTACTTATCATCTGTCATTTTTTTAAGTCTGTTTTTCACTATCATCTGAACACACTTGAAGGCAAACTCTAATATCCCTTGTTTCCAATCTGTATGTCGAGCCTGCCTCATTTTCTGTGTCAGTTCTGTGAGATAACTGGTATCCTTCTGATATCTTCACCCTTTTTGCTTAAGTATAATAGGTTTCTGTTGTTTGCAACAAAGAACACCAGCTGATTTTGAGATCATTCCAATGAGTGTGTTGGATGCAACAGAAACCCATGGATATAGGGAAAGCTAGGAGTAATTATCTTGCTTAGTGTTGATTCAATGCAGAGAAACATCCTGTTGGTATTCATAAATAACCATCCAGTAGCCCATGACACACAATTACAAGAGAGATTATTAAATTAGGCATCTAGTCCCCTAGAATGTGATGATCATTTAAGGTAAAACTTTGGGGTTGTAGTTGTCACTTTTTAGGAGAATATACAGAAATTAAAAGAACATGAGGAGGAAGTGGTTGCTTCTAACAGTTTATGAAAAAAAAAGAAAATTATCAATTCCCTAATTCTAGGATCGAGGCAGAGATTTATATGATCATGATGCTAAATGAATCTATTGTCTCTTGCATTTACAGTGTTGAATAAGAGGTACTTATTGTGACCCTGGTACTTAGTGTGTACTTATGTACATATGGTACAAATGGTACTTAGTGTGACCCTGTGAGTTGCCCAATAACAATTTCAGTTAAATCCACAGCTTTTCCAATTCTCTACTGGGAAAGTTACAGCATTGAAAAGGAACAAGTTGTACATTGATAATAGCAAGGGCCTCAGAGTATTCTCAATCCCAAACTACCACAGCCAAAATATCCCTGCCTCCTTTAATGAAAGTATCCTCTCCATCCTCTTGTTTGTAGATACTATCATGTGGGAGTTACCTCCTGAGAACAAGTGAATATTCCCCTCACCTCTAACCTTATCCATCATTGTTTCTCAGTCTAATAATAGAGCCAGATCCCAGTATCCTCTGGGGAAATTAATTAAGAGCTAATGCTACAGCCGGAATCACATACAATATAGAACTTTTCTGATCTGTATCCACATAAATCTAGAGACTATGTGGATTGCTTTTGACTATCAACCAAGAAAAAGAAAAGTTTTCTTTTTTATCCTCATCTGAGTACATGACTATTTGTTTTAGAGGGAGGGGAAAAGAAGGAGAGAAAAAGGGAGAGAAACATCAATGAGAGAGAGAAACACTAGTTGGTTGCCTTTTATACATGCCCTGACCTGGAACCAAACCCACAGCCTTTTGGTTTATGGGGCAATGCTCCTACCAACTGAACCAAACAGGCTAGGGCAAGAAAATTATTCTTATATTAAATTAAAATGATCAATATAGGTGTCCTTTGCAGATGGGTTACCAGAAATTTAAGATTGCTTGTGTTTGCCCAGTTAGTTGACTACAACTTCTCAGTAATAGTAGTCATACTAAATATAATTGAAAAACTAGAAATTCCTTAGTATAATGTAGGCAAAGTTAATGAGAAAGATTTTCTGTGTGCTCTTCCCACACAGGAGGCTACTCTGTAACCCCACAGGGAGCTTAGAAGGCATTCCCTTCACCACAACCTTACCAAATATATTCATAACAGTGCTTATTAAAGATCTTCATGGGACGGTTCTTTCTGACAGCATATTAAATAACTTAAAAATCACTCCAGACTCATAGATGAAGATCAGGATAACAGCTAATGGAGGGGGGAAGTTAGGAGTGGAGGGATTGAGCAAAAAGGAAAAAGGACTCATGTTCATGGACAACAATGTAGTGATTGCTGGAATGGTTATAAGGGAACTAAATGGTAATGGAAAAATACAATAAAGATTAAATAAAAAAACAAACATTAAAAACATTAAATCACTCCAGCATAATATGGATATATAGGCCAGAAAAAATATCGAACACAAGTTGTTAATTTATATCTGAGCTCACTAGATAGTAATAAAGAATCACATTGAAGAAGCTGAGAACCAGAGTGTAAAAGCTCCATCTATTGTTGTTTTCCGCAGCTATTTGTCTATCTGGGTAACCAAGAGATTTTTTATTAACAAGAAAAGCAAGAGAAAGTATTCAGGCCTTGAGTAATGACCATAATTAAGAAATTCAAGCAAAATCCTGTGCATAAACTTGAGATTCTCAAAAGGCTACACCTTCATGGAAAAGATGGACTAGAGGGAACTCCACAAGATAGTAAAGAAAGATAATAAATAAATTTCTGCCTCATATTAGGGTCTGGGTAGAAAAGTTTCCTGTGAAAAATGGTCACATTGGCACAATTCTTACAAGGTTAAGGGGTTTGAATTTATAGGCCATCTGTATATGGTGGGGCAAGAACTTGTTATCAAGTAATCTCAGAGCAGTAGCAACCTGGTGTTCTTCAAACAAACAAATGCTCATTTTCTCTGGAGAGATGGGCCTTCAACTCAGGTTTTCTAGAATCACCACAGAAAGAGCTGGATTTGAATATTTTTTTAATTCCAAATACATAATAGACCAGAAAAATAATCCACCACTAATGAGAATCAACAGAAACAATGAACTGTACAATTAGCCCAGAATCTGTATGCAGTGAAATAATCTAATACAAACACAATGCAATACATTTATATTTAAATAAATAAAATATAAAATAAAATACATAAAACAAAACATTCTTTTTAAAAAGGTAAGTAGGATTTATAAAAGAACCAATTAGAACTTATAAAATTTAAAAGAAGAAAACTAATAGCTAAAAAGTTATTAAAATTATTTCCTTTTTAATTTTTTCAAATGTAGTTTGCATTCAATATTATTTTGTATTAGTTTCAGATGTCCAGTATAGTGGTTAGACAATATACACTTTATAAAATGTCCCCCCCAATATTTCCAATCCCCAGCTGGCACCAAACAAGTGTTTACTTTTAGAGAATCTGTAAACTAGGTTATTCAATAAATAATCCAGTAACTAAAAAAGGTGGATATATACACAGATTCTCCCCACCCCAGCACCCCACCTCTCCCCACCTCCCTCCCATGTCCACCCCCCTTATTGTCCATGTGTCCTTCCTGCAAACACTTCACAATATTCCTCTGAAATGTATATGTTATAAAGCCATGTAACTTCACTAAACAGAAGAGATGCATATTTAGTCTGATGATGCAACTTTTAAACAAATATTTTGCTTGCCACAACATCTGTTTGGCATATCTGATTTTCTGTCACAATTAATTCCAGCTCTCATAAAATACCATAAAAACATCACACTTAAATACAGAAGAAACATAAATGATTATTTCTTATGTTATAACAACCATCCCTCAACACACACATGCACACTCACACACGCAGTCATATACACAAAACTTATTCACCAGACTTTCTTTTTTTTCTTGTTTCAGAATCTTTAATTACTATGTGTACTATGTTATAACTGTTTCTGTTTTTTTAAATTTTATTTTAATCATTGTTTAAATAGTTTTCTGTCCTTTACTCCCATCCCAACCCACCCACCCACCCCTCCCAACATCCTTCCCATTTCCACTCCCCCCTAGTTTTTGTCCATGTGTCCTTTATACTTGTTCCGGTAAACCCTGACCCTTTTTTTCCTGAAATTCCCTCCCCTATCCCCTCTGGTCATTGTCAGTTTGTTCTCTATTTCAGTGTCTTTGGTTATATTTTGCTTGTTTGTTTTGTTGTTTAGGTTCTTGTTAAAGGTGAGATCATATGCAATTTGTCTTTCACAGCCTGGCTTCTTTTGATTAGCATAATGCTTTCCTAGACTTTCTAATACCAGGAACAGTGGACAGAGTAACCAACACATAAAAATCAAGTTCCCTGGCAATATTTGACACATACTAATACAAATATTGCATTGTTTATCTGAAATTCAAATTTAATAGGCCATCAGTTTTCTTTCCTGGTTGTTTTGGCTGTTTCTTTTAAATTTAATTTTGTTTTATTTTTTAATTTGGCTAAATACGACAATCTTAACTCAGGAACTGAGTTGAACTTGTTGTCACTGCTGCTTACTAACACTATAAACTTGGTTGAATCACTTTCCCCTGGATTTTCAAATTCTTCAGCTAAAATAATGATTTCTAGTTTCCACTTTTATTATTATTTCTAGTTTCCACTTCTACTTCAAGTAAAATATCCACACTTATGATAAACTTTCAGGTCAGTCACAGATGACCAACAAACAATCAATTGATTTTCTGAACGAATGTTACAATTTGGTGACTGAGATTAAAATTTACCGTAGTGGCTTCAGTTATCAAGAGGGGAATGATGATATCAGATTAATAGTCAACATTCTGTCTTTGTAGTGACTTTGCAAATGGCTTAGTCCCCAAATATCTACAAATATTGTATTATATTTTTCTTTCTTCCTTTGCAAATCTCCTTGGTTTGACCATCATTCCACACTAAAACATACCTTTTCAGCCATTTAAAATTGCCAGTATCACTCTCCTTCATTTCCTAGAGATTTTTTAAAAGATTTTATTTATTTATTTTTAGAGAGGGAAGGGAGAAAGAAAAAGAGAGAGAGAGAGACATCAATGTGCAGTTGCTGGGGGCCATGGCCTGCAACCCAGGCATGTGCCCTGACTGGGAATTGAACCTGCGATGCTTTGGTTCACAGCCCACGCTCAATATACTGAGCTATGCCAGCCAGGCATTTCCTGGAGATTTTACCTTTTGGCTCACTGTAACTTTATTCAATGCTACTCTAGTCATAATTCTTCATAATTTCATTATACTCTGGATGATACTTCAAATACCCTGAAATTTCACTTTTGACTTCTTTTTCCAAAATGGTTTTGTGTTCTACCATATTTCATCCTCCTACTCCCATAGATGTACCCTAGACCCTGTCATAATAAAAGATGTGACCACTTTATAATTCCAATTTCAAGAATCTCAGTCTGTCTACAATATCCAGTATTGGCAGTTCACTTCTTCCAGTACCCTAACTCTAATTATCTCCTCCTCACCGAGGCCCAATATTCTTAGTAAACTTTTACTATACCTTGCCTCTTGTGTCCTTATTTTCCCCAGTGCTTAAATTCCACAATTCATCAGTATGATAGTCATTACAACTTTTTATTAATATCTGTTTTCCCTCACTTCTGGAAAACTAGAAAGATTGCTATTCCACACCTCTTGAAGTTAGGCAGGGCCCTTGTTGTTGCTAGGCAACTATATTTCTGTAATTCTCCATAGTCCCCCACTGTCATAGAAACTGATTTTGTGCACATGTGGGCAAAAGTAAGTTTACAGTTGAGAGTATGCAAAACACAGAGATTATTCTTGCATCATTATTCATTAATTGTTGCATTATTTTCCATATACACAATTGTAAATCTACTTTTGCTCATCCCTGTGTATTATTTTTACACTTCAAAACTTTAAATATTCAATACTTCCTTCTCAACCTTTAATATTGCCTGATAGCATTGCTCAAAAATAGAGAGCGAGAGAGAGAGAGAGAGAGAGAGAGTAGTGGATGGAAGGATGGAGAGAGGGAGAGGTAAAGGGAGGCAAGGAAAAGTATCTTTACAAGTTATATATATTTTTGCATAAATGTATACATGTGCTCTGCCTTTTTTTCCTGTTAATATTAGCATGTTGTCTGTGCTGTACTCTAATGTCATCTTCCCCACTGTTACCTGAGACCCTAACTTAGAAAAGAACATTGTTCTTTAATTTCTCCCCCTTTTCCAGAATCATTATATTTCTTTGTTGAGTTTTCCCCTTCAGTATACAAACATGCTGTAATTTCTTCTATCATATCAACACACTCCTGACCTTACATCCACTTGTAACTATACCCCTTATTCTATATTCCCTTAACACCAAAATTCCTCAAAGGACTTGAGGTCTCTAAGTCCTCTTCTCCCATACTTTTCTAGGCCCATTCCAATCAGAACTTGAACCCCATTATTACACCAAAACAGTACTAATCAATGTTGTAAATGACCTTCATTTACTTAAACTCAATAGTTTTCTCACTCCTCATCTTACTTGCTCTATCAGCAGTATTTGATACAGTTTATCACCTGTCTTTGCATAATCTCACTTTGTTTCCATGACACCATGCTATCTTAGTGTTCTTCCTATGGCACTGGCCATTTCTCCGTAGTCTCCTTAGCCAATTTTTCCTCATCTAACTAAACTTCCAAGGGTGGAAATGCTTCAGGATCATTACTTTAATATTCTATCACTTATTTAATAATCCTGTCTAGCTTTGAATCTTTAAAATACATATACAATGAAGATTTTGAAATAAAATGATCTCCATCCTGAACCTTTCCTCTGAAGTCAAAACTTGTATGTATGCTCCTGGATAATTAATGGTGTCTCAAATATAACCTGTACAAAACTACAGTTCATATCTTTCTCCCAAGTCTGCTTGTCACTGAATTTTTCCCATCTCAATACCTACTAATCTTCACATTTTTCAGGTACAAAACTTGGAACTTCCATCAACTCTCTCACATTCCACATCCAATTTATTAAGAAATGTACATTTCTAATACCTTCAAAATACCCCAAATATAATAATTTCCCTACTTCTTCCACTAACTCTATCATCAACCGAGCTGCCACTATTTTTTGTCTAGACTATTTGTTACATTTCAAATGCTGTCTCTCTTTTGATTCTTGTCCTGTGTAGTATCTTCTAAATACAGCAACTAGAATAACCCTTATGAAACAGAGTGGACCATAACATTCCTTCACATAAAACCTTCCAGAGTTTATTCATCTCACTCCAGAAAAAAACAAAGTTCTGGCATTGGCTATGAAGTGTTACATAATCTGGATGTGTTATTTCTTCCACATATTAACTACTTTTGTTTTACAAATACTGGTGCCCCTAATGTTATTAAAGTATTTCAGAAAAGTATTATCTTTTGTGGCTGTTCAATTTGTCCTTCCCTATGTCTGAGAATGATGCTTCTCCAGATATTTACATAATATACTCCCTTGCCTTTTTTATGTCTTATTTAAATGCCATCTTCTCAGTGAGATTTTCCATGACCATCATATTAAAATTGGAATTCCATTCCTCTGATTGGCCCTTCCCATTCTCCTTTACCCCACTTCATTTATCTCCAAAGAGTCTTACATTTATAATATAAAATTAGTATATTGTAGATAATTTAGAAAAAACATAGATAGTAGAAGGAAGCATAGATAGTTTAAAAAGAAGCTATTATCTTTATCACCCACACATATCTTAACCACCCTAATACTGCTTTCAGACATTCTATAATAATAGATTACATCATAAATACTGTGTTAATACTTACTTTTCAGTTAATATATAATACAATGTGTTTCCATTTGAATAAATATTAATTTGCTACATCATTAAGTTCTTTTAAGTTATGGAAGATCATGTCTCAGCTTACAGTTGTATGATACAGTATCATAGTCTCACCCCCTGCATATACAGGTCCTCTGTGAAACTTGTCTTTATATCATTAGAATATTTGTGTATGTTTTATGACACTATTTGACTATTAATATAGATGAAATTTATCACTTGAAGGTATTCATGAAGTAGCTGTTGAATTTGAATTCTGCATACTAAAATGAGTATTTGTTGTAATGCTTAATTTTGTCAAAAATATATCCGTCATTAATGAGGCACACACACTACACTTTAGTAATTGTAAGTAATCAGAGCTTTTTTAAATAAATCACTCATGTTTGTCAGCTTGGCTGCTTTCTGTTCATATGTTTTAATTATGCTACTGTGATAAAAATATAACACAGCAATGCAATGGATCAAACCCCATAGAAGGTTTTCTCCCGGCAAGTTATAGGTGGTAACCTGATATCTACTCTCACTCAAAGTACTCATTCACGTATAAAGCAGTATAGCTGAAGAAGAATATGACCAGATTATGAGTCAGCAGGTCTAGACTACATTTCCAACTCTTGCCACTATCTTGCTATGTGACTTAGGTCAGTGCTTCTCAACTGGGTTTTATTTTGTCTCCCAAGGGATGTTTGTCAATATCTGGAGACATTTTTCATAGTCATGACTGCAGGTTGCTATTGAGTTCTAATGAATAAAGGCCCTAGAGGCTGCTCAACATTTCACAATGTGTAAGACAACCCCATCCACAGATAAAGAATTATCCAGCTCAAAATGTCAATAGTACTGAAATTAAGAAACCATAAATTGAGCAAATCACTTTTTTCTATAGGTTTTAATTTTCTCACCTATAAAATATTTTAATAATATTTTAAAGATTCTCTACCAATAAGCTCAATATAATGAACTGCACTCATGAAGAAGTACCAAGGTATTCAATACAGTTCAAAATAATTTATAAACAGCATTTATTTTCAAACCCATTTCAGAAGAATCTGATATAGAAACAAGATAAATGACTTGCTTGAGAAAATCTGGTAAAGGAATAGAATGCTGGTCTTTGGGGTTCCCAGTCAACTGGACTGTCAACCTCACCAAATAGCTTCTTGAGATAATGTGACTGGCTGGAAATGCCTGGCGGAAATATTTACTTAAGTTTTGGTCACAAACTACAAAACCTGTTTTTATTTATTTGTTTTAAATTTAATTGTTCAAGAATGGTTGCCTCCATTGTACCCCTACCACTCCCCCTCAACCCCAGCCATCCCCACTCATGAAATATGCCAGGCGGTGAAAGACAAATACCATATGATCTCACCTATAAGTGGGACATAATCAACAAAACAAACAAGCAAGCAAAATACAATCTGTATTATTTTATTTTTTATCTGTAGAGTGGGTGAAGTTCTTCTCAATTTTTGATTGCCTTCACAGGCCTCAGGCACTTGAGTTCATCAAATAGTCCATTGGGTTTTGTTCTGTGTTGCTAACTTAAATGTTTCCCCATGAATCTCAAGCCATAGTACTGTTAATAATTGATTGCATAGGTCTATCTTTTGATTGTTACAGATCAGTATCAAAAGTTGCATGACCCATAGAGGTCTCTTAAGGAAAATAATTTCATTGTATCATTTTTTTTCATCTAAGAATGATTTCATTAATCTCTTACTAGAGAATTAGTAAGAGATTACATGTTACCTTTTATATTAGAACCAATAAAATTCAATCTTTTTAAAAGTACTTCAAGAGAAATAAACGCAAATACATTTGCTCTTCTCACTATCCCATCAGAAGCCTAGAGCTTAGCTGTGTAGCATGTCTGTGCTGTTTATAAGAAACAAACAAAAAGGTATTAGAAGTCTGTTGTATTGAGACAACCAACTTTCTCTGATGGCTTTACAGGAAACATAGGTTACCAATAATGGGGCTGAATCACCCTTATCAAAGGCTCATACAGCCATGGGGAGATTCAAGACAGTGATCACAAACTGTTCCTAAGCTAGCTGTGCCAAATATTTTATTTCAACTTGAAATTCAGTCATTATTTGACAAAAAAAAAAAGTTGTACTGGAACAGGTAGGTGAGACTATCACTATTTCATTTCTTTTTTCATCTTTTAAATCATGTTTATCCCTTAGTATATGAAAGCATGTTGTTAATGACCCAGTTAGTGTTATTAAGAATTTGTCTTTCCTCCATCCAAAATAATTTAAATAAGTAGACTATATAATGCTGTCAAGGTACTAAAAGAGGCATAATTTTCCTCCTAGTAGAAATAAAATAATTTCAAAAGGATCTTCTTATCTCCATGTTAAGCCATAATACTTTTAAAACAACAGTGTAACTCTAGTAAAACTCTTGATTTTCTAGAGAAATTTGTCTCCTTAATATGTTGTCCTGGAGGTGATATATTTTCCACACTTGTAGTTACTTCAATTGTCATTCTTTTTTTATTGTTGTTCAAATACATTTGTCTCCATTTTCACCCCACCACACCCCCTGCTCCACCCATCCCCACCTCCCACTCTCAAACCTTCCTGCTTCAGCTTTGTCCATGTGTACTTTATATATGTTCCTTGATGGGCCTTCCCCTATTATCCCCCATTATCCTTCTCTCCTCTCCTCTCTTGTTACTGCACTTTTTATTTATTTCATTTCTCTTTCTATTTTTTAGCGGATGTTAATTTGAGATGTTGTGAAAAGCAAAGTCAGAAACCCATTTTTCAGGTTCAACACCTTCAATAATTGAAGAGAGCCAATTTTGTATCAAATAAACTTCTAACTAAAACAAATAGCAGACAAGTACATGGATCAGAAAAGGGTGGTTTTAAAATCTCACCTTCTTGAGAGAGGACATACAGCCCACTGAAGTGAATGCTTGTTGGACTAATGAAGAGATGTCACTATAAACCTCATCTATACCTAAGCAAGACTCATGTTTGCCCAAAGAAAAAATAGGGAAAAATTATTCAGTTTATGATCAAAGATTATTCCAAATGACAGTAAGGGATAATTAACTTACTTCTAAATTCTAACATTATATTTTCACAGGGAGAGTTAAGATAGA
The DNA here is from genome assembly GCA_004024845.1 of Tonatia bakeri. NCBI lineage: Eukaryota > Metazoa > Chordata > Mammalia > Chiroptera > Phyllostomidae > Tonatia > Tonatia bakeri. The sequence goes on along the minus strand of PVIA01010360.1, from coordinate 24,597 downwards.
CTAAAAAGAGTGTGCCTATTCTCAAATGCTATGAAAGCTTGCAAAACATAAGAGAAGCAATATATTCCACAAACATTGTAAATACCTCAATTTAAGGGACAAGAAATGTAAATGAAGAGGCAATTATGTGACTAGCAACCCATAGAGTATAATGGGTATATATCTTTCTAATACCTGAAGATTATCTCCTGTAAGTTATTTAGTTAGCAATACTTTTTCATTTCACACTCATGCCTCAGAACTTCTGAAACATTACATTATTCCAAGAATATAACACCAGAAACAACAATAAAAATAATCCCTACTGGTGACAGTGAAAACTGTAGAAAAGATAGTGCTAAAATTTATGAACATGTTTTAATCAAAAAAATGAAGTGAAAATCTGATGAGACTTATAAGATAAACAGAGTAGATTCATCATTCACTTAAATTGATTTCCGTTATGTAAAATAAAACTAACACATACATTTTGGATGTCAAATTAATTTCATTTTGGCTATCAATATCATCTATTTGAGAAACACTTCTGAATATACCAAAGGAAAAATTAATAGTTACATATTAGATGTGTTTTATCCTTCAAATGGGGATGATAATGTCTCAAAACATTCCAGATGCTTACTACATAAGGATCTAATCCACCTAAAATATAAACACTTATCATGAACTACATTACAGAAAATTTCATGTGGAATTCATATATTCCATACATTTTAAATTTATATATATATAAATTTTATATATATAAATTTTATATATATAGAGAGATAAATTTATATATATATAAATTTTATATATATAAATTATATATATATATATATATATATATATATAGAGAGAGAGAGAGAGAGAGAGAAAGAGAGAGAGAGAGAGAGTCAGTCTCTGGAACTGAAACCAATGTATGATTTTGATTTGTGTTGGGAAACATCGGAGATCCTAACATTATAGTGCAGGCTCCCCCTGGGTTCTGCATTTTCTTGCTGCTCATGCTGCTTTATGCTGTGGAAAGTTGAGCTTAAGTACTTTGATTTCCTTGTATCACTTGGAACTGTGGAATACCTCCTTTTCTGGCTCCTAGCTATTGAAGTTTCTATTCTCTTTCTGTGGTCATTATGTTGGCTTCTGTTCCCTCTCTTATACCCAAATGTTGGTTCTTTCCTCAGGACAAGGCAAGTCATTGACTCTATTATTTATATTGTCTTTCTTTTTTAAAAAATGTGTTTTTTTATACTTTCCATTACCATTTAACTCCTTAACATCCACCTCTCCCAACAATCGCCACACTAGTGTTCATGTCCATGAGCCTTTTTCCTTTTTGTTCAAAACTTCCGCCAACCAACCTCCCCCATTAGCTGTCATCCTGATCTTCATCTATGCCTTTTTCTCTATTTTGCTTGTTACTTTAGCTTTTTCACTAGATTCCACATGTAAGTGAAATAACATGGTATTTGTCTTTTTCTGAATGGCTTATTTCACTTAGCATAATATTCTCCAGGTCCATCCATGCTGTGGCAAAGAGTAAAATTTTCCTTTTTCATTGCTGAGTAGTAATCCATTGTGTAAAAATAGAGAGCTCAGAAATAAGCCAACACCATTATAGTCATTAATATTTGACAGAAGAACAAGTGCATACTTAAATAAATGGTGTTGGGAAGATTGGATAGATTCATGCAGAAAACTGAACTAAATCACCTTCTTACACCACACATAAGAATAAGTTCAAAGTGGATTAAAGACTTAAATATTATATCTGAAACCTAAAAATCCTAGAAGAAAACACAGGCAGTAAAATCTTGGACATTGCTCATAGAAATTTTTTAAAAGATTTTATTTATTTATTTTTAGAGAGGGAAGGGAGGGAGAAAGAGGAGAGAGAGAGAGAGAGAGAGAGAGAGAGAGATCAATGTGTGGTTGCTGGGGCCATGGCCTGCAACCTAGGCATGTGCCCTGACTGGGAATCGAACCTGCAATGCTTTGGTTTGCAGCCCACGCTCAATCCACTGAGCTATGCCAACCAGGGATGCTCATAGAAATTTTTTTTATCTGATATATCTCCCAAGGCAAGGGAAATGAAAGAAAAAATTAAAAAATGGGACTACATCAAACTAAAAAGGTTTTCACAACAAAGGAGACCATCAATAAAATAAAAAGACAACCCACAAAATAGGATAACATATTCACCAATACACCTGATAAGAAGTTAATATCCAAAATTTATAAAAAAACTTAACACAAAAACCCCCCACAAAACATCTAATCAAATTAAAAAATGGGCAAAGGGCCTGAATAGACACTTCTCCAAAAAGGACATACAGATAGATGACCAATAGACATATGAAAAGATGCTCAACATCATTAATCATCAGATAAATGCAAATTAAAGCCATATGAAATACCATTTCACACCTGTCAAAATGCCTATCATCAGTAAATAAACAAACAACAAGTACTGGCAAGGGTGTGGAGAAAAGGGACCCCTTTTTTACTGTTGATGGGAATGCAGATTGTTGCAACCACTGTGAAAAACAATATGGAGATATATCAAAAAATAAAAAATGGAACTGCCTTTTAACCCAGCAATCTCACTTCTGGGAATATATTAGAAGAAACCCAAAACACTAATTTGAAAGAACATAAGCACTCACTTGGTCATTGCAGTGTTATTTACAATCTCCAAGATATGGAAGCAGCCTGTGTCCATGGGTAAATGAGTGGGTAAAACAACTATGGGACATTTATACTGTCTTTCTCAACAATCATATTCTCTTATGTCATAGCTTCAATTATCACTGTTATTAATGGTACATCCCCCATGTCATACATCTATACTAGCTTTTCCATCTAACGTGGTCATTGCTACATTGTTACATCAACATATCCTGGTCAAATATCTCATGTGAGAAAACTCAGCAAAGAAAATATAATGCTAGCTTGCTGAGTCACCAATCAACTTAACTGACAAACTTTTCATATTGCTTCTAAGAGGTGATGTGACATTGTGAGAAAATGCTTGGCTAATATGCTTTGCTTAGGTTTTGGTCATGAACTAAAACAAGGCCTGTTCTTATTCTTTTATCTGTATAGCCTAGGGGAAATTTCCCTCTACAAATTTATATTGACTTTGAAACCTCATGCATATTAATTCATCATAAAGTCCATTTGATACCTTTTCCATGTTACTAACTCAAGTGTTTCCCTATGGATCCCAAACCATAGTAAATATTACTTATTATATAAATAACATTGAAGTTAATCCCACTGCCCACTAATTTGTAATACACATGTGCCCATTTGTGTTGCCCACATCTAACAGGGAAAAGAAGCCCTAACAAGATCAGTTCCCTTTGATAAAATGCTTACCTTGCACAACTTGTATTAGGAACAATAATACTGTGTGTATTATTATTAATGAAATACAGATGGGAAAACCAATTTCTAGAGTTATCATGTAACAACTCCAAAGTTACACAGAAAGAGACACAGTCAGGATTCAATCCATTATAAATTCGAAACCTAATTGTTGGACCACTTTGTGTGGTTTCAAAGACTGTAGCCCTGCTTGAGCAAGACCTTGAAAGAGGCCTGTAGGTCTCAACCACAGCACAGGGAGTGCTGGAAATAGGCATGACCTAATACTAGTACTGAGGGTTCCCATGGGAGATCAGGCCTAAAGAATGGATTATACCCCTTGAGGCTTGCTTTGCTTTCAATAGCCCTGTTGCCATGAATCAGATTTCTAAGTCCAAAAGCAGAAGGTGCGGACTCCTTATCTCATGAAACAGGCCTTAACAACCATCTGGCATCAGCATGTCTATCAGACCCTGATCTGAGGCAAAGCCCCGTGTTCCTTCAATTGTTATCTATAGATCATATTTGTTTTCTACATCAGATATTTTTAATGTCTTTGGACATTAATTGATGAGCTTTGCATGCCTACTGTATACCCCTGAGCATACCAATCCCAATAAAAGCCATTTCAGGGAAGGGCTTGGGGCTTTCTCCACTAGAGGGAATCACCACACCCTTTGCTGCCAGACCCAAAGATTGTGTCTGGGATGACTCATTTCATCCATGACCAGGAGGACTCTGCAGGATGGAGTTTCCCACACCTAATCTCCTGCAATAATCCTGCAGAAAGCAATGACTCTTTGTTGTTGTATTGATAATCTGTTTACTACAAATCTCTATCAGTAGCATGCCTGCTTATATTTCCTCATGTAAATGTAAATTATACAGTACTGGGTTTGAATCTCAGGTCTTATTATTTAGGGCCACAACTTTGGTCAAAATACTATAACCCTTTAAGTCACAGCTTTCTCTATAATTGACATAATAAGCCCCCAAATAATTGACTGAATATTGCCAATGACTACATAAGTGAGAGTGGAAGTGGACCATTCTCCAGTTGAACCTTAAATGAGACTGCAGCCTTGGCTGGCATCTTGAATGCAGTCTCATGAGAAATCCTGAAGCAGAGAAACCCCCTAAACTATGACAGGGTTTTTGATCCACAGAAACTATGAGACAATAAATGAGCGTGTCATTTTGAGTTGCTGAGTTTGTAACATTACATAGCAATAGATTAATAGTAGTAATCATCCCGGGCTAGTGTGGCTCAGTGGATTGAACACAGGCCTGTGAATCAAAGAGTTGCCAATTTGATTCCCAATCAGGGCACATGCCTGGGTTGTGGGCCAGGTACCCTGTGGGGGGAGCATGATAAGCCACCACATATTGATGGTGGCTTATCCTTCCCTCTCTCTCCTTCCCTTCCCCTCTGACTAAACATAAATAAAATTAAAAAGAAAATAATAATCAATTGCAATTGCCATTCAGTAGGTATCCATTAAACAAACATCAAGGACTCTGCTACATAGTAATGCAGCTAACTAACGAGTTACCTATATGGTAGGATGGTAGGTAGGTAGGTAGGTAGGCAGATAAACAGATAGATGGATGAACTGATTAATTTTTGCTAAATCCTGAAAATAATTCTATGTGCTAGAGACTATTATTCCCATACAAATGAAAAACATGTTACAGAAAAATTAATTTCTTATCTGAGGTTGCATAAATACTTATGTTCAAAGTCCATACAAATGGTCTCTTCTCTATGCTACATTAGTCAATATTTATCAATGAAATAATAAATTGAAATAATTTTAAAGCAATATAAAAGATAATGAACTAATTACTTACTTGGAACAAATCTAAGAATTGTATAAATTAGGCAAAATTAAATCTCTTAATTTTCCTGTTCAGAATATTTCTTCATGTAAGTACTAGTCTTTATTATTTTAGTTCAGTTTACTTTGCTTCACATTTCAAAAGTATTATTTAATACAGTAACAAATAAAATCAGTATACCAGGTAATGATTTTATTTTTGACATTTTATTTTTTAAGGATGTTATTTATTTATCTTTAGAGAAAGGGGAAGAGAAGGAGAAAGAGAGGGAGAGAACCATCAACGTGCAGTTGCCTCTCATGTGCCCCCTACTGGGAATCTGCCTTGGAACCCAGGCACATGCAATGACTGAGAATCAAACCTGCGATCCTTTGGTTAGCAGGCCCATGCTCAACCCACTGAGCTATACCAGCCAGGACTATTTTTCTTTTTACTTATTTTAAAGTATTTTTTATTGATTATGTTATTTCATTTTTCCTAATTTTTCTCTCCCTTATATTCCCCTCTGCCCAGCATCCCCCACACTCCAGCATCCCCACCATCTAGTTCACGTCCATGGGTCATACATATAAGTTCTTTGGCTTATCCATTTCCTATAGTATTCTTAACCTCCCCCTGTATATTTTATACCTATCAATTATGCTTATTATTCCCTATACCTTTCCCCCATTCTCTCCCTCCACAACACCACTGATAACCCTGCATGTGATCTCCATTTCTGTGGTTCTGTTCATGTTCTAGTTAATTGCTTGGTTTTGTTATTGTTTTTTGGGGGGTTGATTGTTGAAAGTTGTGAGTTTGTTGTCATTTTACTGTTCATAATTTTTGACCTTCTTCTATTTTTTAGATAAGTCCCTTTAACATTTCATCAAATAAGGGCTTGGTGATGATGAACTCCTTTAACTTGACATTATCTGGGAAGCACTTTATCTGCCCTTCCATTCTAAATGAAACCTTTGCTGGATAGAGTAATCTTGGATGTTGGTCCTTGCCTTTCATTACTTCAAATACTCCTTTCCAGCCCCTTCTTCCCTATATGGTTTCTTTTGAGAAAACAGCTGACAGCCTTATGGGCACTCCTTTTTAGGTACCTGTCTCTTTTTCCTCTTGCTGCTTTTAAGATTCTCTCCTTATCATTAATCTTAAGTAACTTGATTATGATGTACCTCAGTGTGTTCCTTCTTGGATGAAATTTCTTTGGGAATCTGTGAATTCCCTGGGCTTCTGGGAAGTCTATTTTCTTCATCAGATTGGAGAAGTTCTCATTTATTATTTGTTCAAATAAGGTTTCAATTTCTTGCTTTTCCTCTTTTCCTTCTGGCACCCCTATGATTCAGATGTTCGAATGTTTAAAGATGTCCTGGAGGTTCCTGAGCCTCTCCTCTTTTGTTTTTTTTTTTTTTTTTTTGAATTCTTGTTTGTTCATTCTGTTCTGGTTGAATGTTTCTCTCTTCCTTCTCCTCCAAACCACTGATTTGAGTCCCAGTTTTTTTCCCATCACTGTTGGTTCCCTGTACATTTTCCTTTATTTCACTTTGTATAGCCTTCAGTTCTCCCTTCATTTTTCAACCGAACTCAATAATTTCTGAGAGCATTCTGATTACCAGTGTTTTGAACTTTGCATCTGATAGGTTGGCAATGTCCTCGTCACTTTGTTATTCTTCTGGAGTTTTGATCTGTTCTTGCATTTGGGCCATATTTATTTGTCTCAGTGCACCTCTTACATTGTAAGGAGTGGAACCTTAGGTGTTTGTCATGGCAGGGCAGCTCTTTTTGCTGAGTTGTGTTGCTTCCTGTGGGGGATGAGTCAGAGAGGGAACAATGTCACATGCTCAGCTCTTGCACATCTTTCTGTCTCTTCCTTGGATTCCCACAAGTGGATTATTTACTTTCTGATGTTTATTCCCAGATGGTTGGGTTTGTGCATATTCTAAGACCCCATGGACCTCTCCAATGGAGTTTCCTATGAGACTGAGAGTTTCTCCCACTTTCTCAACCCCCACAGGATTTTATAGCCAGAGGTTTTGAGTCTTTAGTTTTCCCATGATGAAACCCTGGGGTCCACTATCTGTCTTGCTCCACAATTATTTCTCCCATCTTATCAGTGCCTGAATATGGGACTATCCAGTCCACTAGGCCTTGTCTGGCCTGCACAGTCCACTGCCTTGATGCATTCTCTCTGCCTTGCTGCCTGCCTTAGCTCCTCCTAAGAGTCTAGATGAATGTTTCTTTAACCCCTTGGTTGTTGGAGTTCCATACAGTTTGATTTTTCTGGCAGTGATGGTTGTTTTCTGTTTTTAAATTTGTTGTTATCCTTCTTTTTGTTGTGGAAGGAAATGAAGTGATTCTACCTACACCTCCACCTTGGCTGGGAGTCCCAGTAAGTGATTTAAAATAATATTTATTTGATGTGATATCATCTATGAACATTTCCTAGCTGCATTTTTATTCCAACATATTATTACCTCCCATTTTAAGTCTGTACACCTGTAGTTTGAATTATTATAATATATTTTATAATGAAACAACATTCTTCTGACCAAACATGGGGTCTATCACAATAGAAAAAGATAACAGAGTTAGAAAGTAGGTCATCAGAAAATATACAGACTGAAATATTGAGAGAAAAGATGTAAATTACATAAATATTCTTGAGATATAAAGAAAATTAAAACAAAATGAAAAAGAATAGAGGTAAACAATATTTACAGAAATATTAGAAGATAATTTTGCAATCCTAATGGACAGCATCAGACCACAACAAGGTACATTTTAATAACAGTGCAGAAAGGCAAAGACAAGAAGAAAAAAATGTAAAACAGATATAAAAAACAGATATAAAAAAAGTTTCATGATTAATCAAGTAAGAACAGTAAGATTGCTAGCTAATGCCTTGGTAACAATGACAACACCAAATAAAATGGAATTATATTTTTATACTATCAGTAAAAATAACCACCAGCTGAGAATTCTGTATCTAGTTAATATGTCCTTCAAACATAAAGATCAACTAAAAGCACATGCACACTAAAACACTGAGAGGATTCACATAAAAGAATAAGTGGTGCTTTCCAAGAAAATAAAATTCATTAGAGCCAAAATTAAGAAAATTGAAGAAAGCCTTTAAAGATATGAACATTGCATATACATTTAAGTAAATGTTTAGAGTTAAAATAACAAATTCCTGTGGGGTTTAAAATATATAGAGAATAAAAATGCGTGAACATAAGAGCATAAGTGATGGAAAGGGGTAAATTGTATGAAATGTTCATGGCAACATTGGAATAATGAAAACAAACAAAAAATAAACAATCCAGCCTCTATAAACAAGAGAATGGATAACTAAATTGTACTGAAGTCATATAATCACCCAGAATGTAAGCAAGAAAATATACACCGACAGCCTTACACTTCAGCATAACTAAACCCTAGAAGCATAAATTTGACTGAAAAAGGCAATATGATGACTACATACACTATAACTTCATTTTTATAAAGTTTAAAAACAACTGTTTAAGGATGATTATAAATAGGGTAAAAAATATTATTTTTAAAAAGCAAGAAACATGGTTTGTTTCTATGTCTTGGTTAGTGTAAATAACGGTACAGTGAATATAAGGATGCATGTACACTTTTGAATTAGTGTTTTGGGTTTCTTCAGATAGGCTAGTAGATTAAAATATTGTGATATAATGCATAAAAAAGAATGAAATCTTACCATTTGCAACAACATGGACGAATCTAAAGGGCATTATGCTAAGTGAGATAAGTCAGACAGAGAAACATACCTCATGATTTCATTTCTATGTGGAATCTCAAGAACAAAATAAGCAAACAAAACTGAAACAAACTTACAGACACAGGTAACAGTCTAACAGGTTCCAAGATTAAGAAGCACTGATTGGAAATCACACAGTAGTCATGGGGTTGTAAAGTACAGCATAAGGAATATAACCAATAATATTGTAATAACTTTGTATCAGGGGATCAGCTTATAAATTATAAGATTGTCTAATCACTATGTTATACACCTAAAATGAATACAAAGTTATATTGAATCTCAACTGTAATTGAAAAATAAACTTTAAAATATAAATAAAAAGATAGATGATTTTTAAAAAGCAAGGAAAACATAAAAGTAATTTGGGGAAGTGTTTTCCACTACGTGGAAGGCAAGTGCATAGGATAGATGAGAGGAGAACAAAGGTAGCTACAATGTTATGGGAAATGTTTTAATTTCTATATCTGTCTGTAAGTTCATAAATGTTTATTTTGTTATTAGGGACATTTGTTAAAATGTCCCTATTGTACATAAGTGTTATTCTCTGGTATGTAGCACTTTTCTTTTGGATGGAGGAAACACATATTTACTTAAAACAATACTGAAATTTTGGAAAACATTAAAAAAACTTAGTTATAAGCATAATGCTTCTGTTTGAAATGGAAGTCCTTGGAAAAGACAACACAATTTAAATTGTAGCACAAAATATTTTGCAAGTTTGACAAAAAATTTGTTTCCTAAGATAAAACAAGTAACAGTTTTAAACAAGGTTAACAAACTTAATGAAATTAAAATGTGTACTATTTTAATGGAATACTACAGAGAAGAAAGAGCAGAACCTAATCAACAAAACAAATACACAAGCAAAATATAACCAGAGACATTGAAATAAAGAACAACCTGAGAGGAGAGTGGGGATGGGGATAATAGGGGAAAATAGAGGACAGATCATCAAGGACCATGTACAAAAGGCACATGAACAAAGTCAAAGGGGGCATGATTGACTGTGGGAGGTGGGGATGGATGGGCCATGGGGGTAATGGAGAGGGTAAATTGGAGACAATTGCACTTGAACAACAGCAAAAAAAAAATGAGTACTATTTAAGAAATCATAGCATTTTTCCAAACTTCTATGTTTTAAGGATAGGTTTGCATTAAAGGTAAAAAAGAGGTTATCTTTATCCAAAATTATGTTATAATACACACTATACACTTTTTTTTCTATTAGCACAATACACTGGATCTGCAAAATTTTTAAAAGAAAGTGAAATGCAAATTGTGGGGGTGTTGGAGGGTAAAGGAAATCAGATAAAACAGCTTCAAAAATATAGAAAAGCAAAGTAAAATGAAATAAAACGGAGGGACCTATAGCCAAGATTACTCTACCCAGCAAAGCTATCACTTAGAATCGAAGGGCAGATAACAAGTTTCCCAGACAAGCTGAAACTAAAGGAGTTTATCGTCACCAACCCATTACTATATGAAATGTTCAAGGGACTTATCTAAGAAAAAGAAAATCAACAATACGAACAGTAAAATGACAACAAACTCACAACTATCAACAAATGACCCTAAAAGAAAAGAAAAAAAACACTGAGAAAAAAAACTAAGCAAACAACTAGAACAGGAACAGAATCAGAGATACAGACATCACATGGAGGTATTTCAGTGGGGAAGAGGTAGGGAGGAATAGTGGAGAAAAGGTACAGGGAAGCAGAAGCATAATTAGTAGGCATAAAATAGAAGGGGAGAGACAAAAAATGGTGTAGGAAATAGAGAACTCAAAGAACTTATATGTACAACCCGTGGATACGAACTAAGAAGGGTTACGCTGGAGGTTTGGGGGGCAGGGTGGAGGGGAGATAAAGGAAGAAAAATTGGGAAAACTGTAATAGCCTAATCAATAAAAAATACTTAAAAAAAGAAATAAAATGTAGTCCTCAGTGGTGTGTCTCAGTGGATTGAGTGTCAGCCTATGAACTGGAAGGACACTGATTAGAATACTGGTTGTGAGCCAGGTCTCCAGTTAGGGGCATGTGAGAGGTAACCAGTCATTGTGTTTCTCACCCTCTTTTTCTTTCTCACTTCCCATCTCCCTAAAATAAATAAATAATTATTAAAATACAAATAACAATGTAAATAGGCATAAATCACCATAAAATAAACATGAATTAAAATTAAAATAGTAATGTTGAGGTTTTCAACAAAAAGTTTTCATCCCTTTAGAATCTTACAGCAAGTGATTCAGAAATTTAAATAAACATTTTTATTCTGCTTTTTTTTTAGCACTATTCTTGGACTATTACTGTACTTGTTGGTCATAATCCTTTATTAATCTTTTAATATGAAACAGCTTTTTATAAGGATGTTATTACCTATATTTTTCTGCATCATAGTTGAGATTAATCTGTTTCATCTCCTGATATTCTAGTGGGATTTTTTTTTATTAATATTCCTTTGGGTCTGGAGGAAGGTGCTTCCTTTCTGAACCTAGGTTAATAAATATGCTGGATAAAGTCAGCATCTTGGCATACAGGGCCTGATATTCATCATATTCTGCTTTAAATTCCTTTTTATAATGCTAATGTTGTTTAGAGAAAACTATGGTGACATAGTTATTCAAATAACACTGTAGCCCAGATGTTAAACAAGTGTTCCTAAAGGCAGCACTAAACTTTTTAACTTCTTAGCTGGAATCTGTCTTTGCACTTCCACCTTCTCTTTCCCGATATGTCTTCTGTTTCTCTAACAACTCAGTATTGTACTCTTGACTCTTCACTTTGTGTTCCATACATTTCTATTCAGACTTACCAGACATCAAATATTTGTTTTCCATGAGCTTTGGACACTTTATTTGAATTGAAATAGAGGCTAATGTTTTCAAAGAGATATTTTTTATCCAACTGGCTCTCACAGATTCTAGTGTTTTGACAAAAACTGAGAACTTATGGATCTTGACTCCCAAGTTCTTCTGCAGTACTACAGGAATTACAGTAGGAATGCACAGGCTGAGAAGTATTTGAATTAGGAGAGTCAGTTACGAGTGGTAATGAAAGGCTGGGATTGGCAGAAGCTTCTTCAGAGAGTGGTGAGAGACTCACGGCAGATTTTTTACTGGTCTTATTCAAATAACTATTTGATGTTGACTGTGCTGTAGGTAGTAGGTGAGGTACTGTAGCTTTTTTCCTTTAGAGGCTCAATAACAGCTGAACTGTAAAGCTATTCCTGAAAAGATGATGTCTCATCTATGCTAGAACCTACAGAAGAATCTGGGAGATTGGTGCCTGTGCTATTCTGAAATAGACCTAATTTTCTGGAAAGCACCAACTCTAATGACTGCCTTTGTGTTTGGTTGTACCCAGGCCAGTCTCTTTGGAACTCTTAAAAGAAAAATCTTTTAAGGTATACACAAACTCCTGTGAATTCAGATTGACTACTTGGTCCAGAATTTTTCCAAGGGAGTTTCTGTCAAGTTTGTTTGGATGCCATCTTTCTGTAGACAAAAAAGGAGTTCAGGTTTCTTGTAGTCCTTCAAAACCGGTAAGTGAGTAACCCTGTCCTAAATGGCCACAGGCGTACACTGTTAGGAACCCATGATTTTTGAATTGTATATGCAGGGTTAATGGGAGTTGTTTTTTCCCCCCTCAGACAGTGAATCTACAATGGTTTGTGCTGATTTCCAAATTGGTATTCTTTTCTCTATACATGGTCTAATTTTTTTTCCCATCTGTTGCAAAATCTTCTTTCTGGGCCCTTTTTGCTTGTGTCATCTGATAAGAGTTGGTTGACCTTAATGGCTGTCATTATTCATATTTGACAAGTTACATTAAAGTTGTATACATCAGTGAGTGAATTGTTTGGGGAGATATTGGTAAGCCCTTGGAGTCCTTGGGACTGAAGAGAAACGTGAAGTGGTAGTGTTTTCTCATGGTTCTGATTAGTGTCAATTTTCTGCATAGCCAGCCTGGTAAGCTGCTTGGGCAGCACAGTAACATTGTCCTGCCTTGGCTCTATGCTATCTGCCTCCTCCACTAACACCTCTCCTTCCTGACGTACTGCTTTCTGCACTGCTCTGCTTCTAGAGGCTGCCATACAGTCATATCTATAGAGAGCAAAGTTAAATAGTAAAATACTTTAGAAAACAATGACTGTCCTTGCCAACAATTTTATATATTATTGCTATTACCTGTAACACTGTAAATCTTAAACATTTCTTTCCAATGGAGCACAGGCAAAAAAATACCTGGTTGAGTTACAACCTGGGGAGGTAAAGTATATTGTAAAGATCTAATTACTTCCCATTGTTTTTCCTTTCACATTTTTATTTTCTCTTCAGGAGGAATAGTTAATTCTAAATGCTAAACTATTCCCTGAGCTCAGTGTAAAAATGTCATCTCCTAGGAATTTCAACATTGAGTAGGCATGCTTAGTGGAGAGATTAGCAGGTGCCACAAGCTTATAGAAACTAAAGAGGAAGGCTTTCAGGTAGCATGATTAGCATTAATTAAGTCCTTATATTTATGTTGACATGCAAATGAGCTGTTGAATCCTTGGGAGTGGAGCCACCAGAGGGCAAGTGGCCAAATGAAGAGGACTGCAAGCCACAAGTAGGACACCTGGACTCACAGACTGCAAAGGATAAAAAGGATGGCACTTTTCTAGGGAAGAGGGGTTCCTGGTGCAACCTTGAACTGAGCTAGCAGAAGGTGGCAGAGTGATTTTCTTTGAGGTATTTTAAAGGGAATGAGCTGTGAGACAGAAACCCATCATTATTTCAAGCTGTATATACTTGGTTTAATAGCAGCAAATATTTATTTACTGTCATTTTTAATTGTATTTTGTCCATCACCATTTAGTCCATTTGTACCCCTTCCCCTTCAATCACCACTCTGTTGTCCATGCCCATGAGTCCTTTTTCCTTTTTGCTTGATCCCTCAACACCCTAACCACGTCCTTAGCTGTCACCCTGCTTTTTATGAGTCTGTCTCTTATTTTGTTTGTTAGTTCAGTTTGTTCATTAGATTCCACATGAGTGAATTTCTATGGTATTTGTCTTTCTCTGATCGGCATATTTCATTTAGCATAATGTTCTCTAGGTGCCCATCAGTAGATAAGCGGATAAAACAACTATGGGACATTTACACACTGGAATACTAATCAGCCTTAAAAAAAGAAAATTTAACCTTTTGCGACAGTTTGGATGGACCTCAAGCCATATATATATTAAATAAAGGATCCCTTTTCCTTTCCACTGGACTCTGTCTCCAGAGTTTTTACCTATGGGAAGTGATCAGTGGGATACCACTGGTTGTTCTGGAACAGTACTAGGTTGTCAGGTAGCAATAATGGCACCTAATGTGGGGTCCTAACTGCTCTTGGCAGGTCAACTCCCCCACGGAGTGGAACTTTATGGTTGCCTAGTTGCTGGGAATCTCTCTACATGCCTGCTAGAGGTGTCAGCTACTTAAACACACCTGGAAGGTGGAAGGAAAAATGGGTCTGGGAAGAGAACAAACTCTGGGCAGGAAGAAGGATCACTGGAGTTTTGGGGTTTTGAACTGGAGTCTAGGTGAGGACTGGTTGAGCTTTAAGGAAGCTATTCCTCAGGGGCCACTGTTTGCAAGATTGGTTGGTAGAAGATTTTTGAGCACTCACATGGAATAATGGAATTATGGGTTCAAGTTTTTCTTATATGTTGACAGTTCACCTTCATTCTTTCAGTCATAATTTTAGGCTTGTATGTCCAGTCCAATAGGGGTCATTCTGGGTTGGCATCTGAAGGGAGCCTACTGGTTAGAATTTTAGCAGGCTGGGGTACATACAGCCATTATCCATTGTCCAAGGAAGTATCAGTTTATTATTGTAATACTGTGTGGCCTATGTACACTTTGGATTGTGGGGAAAGTCGACCCATGGTTGGTTGCCTAGATTACTGTACTAATGCAACTAGAACAGTATTGTCAACAGTTATACAAATATTATGGAATCCATTATGTCAAGGCATTTATGTCATTGCATAATAGGATTTCACCAAAGACAGAGGTCAGCTTGATGGTGCAGATAAGGGAAGGGACTTTGAAACCTCTTCCTGACAGTAAGACACAGGGAGAAAATGAGAATGAGAAAATAGCCCCATTAATGCCCTGAACCCAAGAGACACAAGTTTTATAGCAGGGTGACCTTGTCTGTCATCAACCCACTGCTAGCTAACCCTGAAATGAGGCCCATGAATCCAATGGCTCCCCTCCTGTATGATGAAGGATGGCTCTCCACCTCAAAGACCAATAAGGGCAACAATTTGGCCAGGGAGCCTCCCTATCCTGAGCAAGTCTGTTCCCTTTGAAGAAATGCCCAATAGCTGAGGTAACTGAAAAAGGCCAGCCCACTGGCTACTATTGGTCCATACTCCATTGTCCACTACAGACTTACTGAAGTGGGAGAATTCCAAACCCTCATATAGGGATGATCCTCAGAGAATGGCAGATCTTATCACCTCCATTTTGCCACGCATCCTCCAGCATGGGAATATGTACAGGCTCTTCTTAACCACATCTTGTTAACCACAGATGAGAGAATGCTGGTTATGAAGAAGGAAAATGAAGACGTACAATATCTCCACCAAGAGAATCCCAATGGAACCCCCAACCAAGCTGGGGCAATTCCCTTGAAAGAGCCTGAATGGAATCCAAATAATGTGGACCAAGCCTTCCTGGAACATCACGGAAAGTGCATACTCTAAGGGCTTAAGAAAGGAATGCTCAAGAAAAAGAGCCTGAAATATGATACAAGCCCTTCAGCAAAAGCCAGATGAAGACACCTCTGAAACTTTAGAGAAGATCTATCAGGCCTGTAGAAAGTACACTGATGTTGATCTGCAGGCACCAGAGAATGTGCAGATGGTGAACATGACTTTTTGTGTAAAGTGCCCAACATATCTGAAAGATATCCCAGAGCTTTGATGAGGCATTGGGAATGAATCTCTAACAGTTGGTAGATATAGCCTTTAAAGTATATAGTGTCAAGGAAGCAAGGAAGATAAAGCAGGCCACAGTGTTCTTAGAAACAGGGTGGCAAGACCATAAGAAAAGATGGGACCCTAAAGGGATAAAAAGAGAGGCCTACTAGTTGACAATCAATGTTACTATTGCATGGAGGCAGGCCACTGGAGAAAGGAGTGCCCAAAACTCAAAAGGGAACATAGAGATGGAAAACCTCATCCAGAAATGCTAAAATGGTGAGGAGAGTTTGATGTCAAGTGAGGAGGCCCAGGGGCTCCCTTGAACATCTCCCAATCTATTACTATCCCCCACAGGAGTCTTGGGTACAGCTGATGGTGAGGAACAAACCAATTGACTTTCATGTAGATATGGAAGCTACATACTCAGTGCTGAATACAAAAGTAACCAAGGAAAGTTCAGATATAATAGTGGTTACTGGAGTGACTGAACAATTAGAAAAAACAGGCATTCCTTCAAACCCTAGAGTGCCAGCATGGAGGTCAAAAGATTGCACATAGTTTTCTCTACATTCCTGACTGCCCTATTCCATTGCTGGGCTGAGATTTACTTTGAAAATTGCACACACAAATAATTTTTACTCCTGAGAAACAGCAACAACAGAGTTCCCATTAAAGCATGCTCTCCAGCTCCAGGCACTCCTGACTTTCCATGAATGTCCCAGAGGTGAGCTCTTTCCACTTGAGATCTATGAACAAGGTCAATTGAACTATTTGGGCTGATGTGACCCCAGGTAAAGTGGTTAACATTCAACCCATAAAAGTTAACTTAAAAGAAGGGGCATGGATTCCACAGAAGAAACAGTACACCCTAAAAAAAAGGAGGCTTCAGAGGGGATTCAGCCAATATTGCAGAAGGTCTTCAAGTCAGGAGGAATTTTGTCATGCCAGTCTCCCTATAACTCTCATATATGCACCAAAAATTATCATAAAACCGAACACACTTTGGTGAAAGAGAGAGTAAAATATAAAAGGTTATTCCCATTTGAGGACTGGCAAGTAGACCTTATGCAAATGCCTAAAACCAGAGGCAACTTCAAAAATTTTATTAGTTTTTGTGGACACTTTTTATGAATGGGTAGAGGCATATCCCACTAGAACTGAGAAGGCAACTGGGGTAGTGAAACTTGTACTTAAAGAAATAGTTCCTAAATTTTGACTTCCTTACAGCACTCAGAGTGACAGTGAACTATCATTTACTTCAGAGATCACCCAGAAAGTTGGACAGGCACTACAAATACAATGGAAATCACATGCATCTTGTAAACCTCAATCTACAGGGGAAACTTAGAGAATGAATCACACAGTACAGAAGACCGTGGAAAAATATACCAGGAAACATTTGAAATGGGACCAGGCACTTCCTATTGCTTTGCTCTGGAGTAGGGTAGCACCCAGAAATGGGCTTAAGTTAAGCCCTTTTCAAATAGTTTATGGGACACCCTTCCAAATCTTGGTTCTGGTAGTACCACCCCCCAGAGTTGGAACACAAGTAAAAAAATAAGCAATAAGTGCAGCATTTGGGGCAAACAGTAACCACTCTGCACAAGTTTGCTCATCAAAGGTCTGCCTACCCATCGAGGAGCCCTTACACTCATAACAGCCAGGGGACTGAGTCTTATTAGAGACTTGGAAGACTCAAATACTTGAATGGCATTTACCTGAGCAATGGATTGGTCCAAACGACATCCTACTGACAATGTACTCTTCTCTAAAGTTCGCAGGAATTAAGCTTTGGATCAACCACACATAAATAAAACAGGTACTGCCTGAGAAGAATTTAAACTCTGCTGCTGTGGTTGATACTGAAAGAAAGGCTGGAACTGCACTCCAGAAGGATATTGGAAACTTATTTTTTGGAAGAAGATGGAAGACTTCAGTGTACAGTAACAATGCCCTTCTACTTTATTTACATGTTTGCAAATCTAGGGTCATTTGGCTGTTTTATGTTGAGTTAAGATATGGTCCTTCCCATGATAAAAAAAAAGAAGAAAGAAAAAGAACAAGGATTGAAAGTGAGTTATGGTTATTTCAGAATGAGTATAGAAAGTTGTGAGATTTTTTTAAAAGAAAATAAACCTCACTGCTTGGGTTTTGTTACTCTTTGCTTTAGGTTTTGTTTTGTTCCTTGATTTCTTATTTTTGGGGGGACTTGGGGAACTTTTCAGTTTTGTGTATATCAGAGATCCTCTGTCTCTACCTTTGGGGCATTGTGCCATTGTTGCTGGTTATAGTCCTTCTGAGACGAGAGGTCATATCTCTGTTATTGGGACTCAGGAAAGTTCACTGGGTGCCAGATAGAATCAGGTCATTGCAACAGAATGTTTCCACTACAAAAGGCTTCCACCATTGGTGGAAGTTAGAGTCCAGCTGAAGTGAAAGGTCATACTCTTGTAGGAGACCAGTGGATGCACTGGTGGATGAGAAAACATCCCTGCCATTGGGGATTTGTGCCATTTGGACTTCAAAGAGGTTTTCTTTGTGATTGGTTAGTGTGGCCAGTTGGTGTGAGACAAGATTCTAAGCTAGTTCCAGTCCCTCCATTTTTTTTTTTTTTTTGGAATTCTGTTTTTACTTTAAATTTTTGTTTTGTTTCTGTTTTAAAAAGAAATTGAGGTTCCTAAGGGTTGAAACTTCACATTAGATTAGGTTAGATTAGGTTAGATTAGATTAGATTAGATTAGATTAGATTAGATTAGGTTAGATTAGATTAGGTTAGATTAGATTAGATTAGAAAGATATAAGGCATAGAAATGCAATTTTGGTGGGTATTGGAAGTACAAGGATTTTCCTTTTTTATTTTCTTCCCTACCTGATCCTTCCAGAATTTAGCATTATTAATGAGTAAAGACATAACATTCCCTTTGCACAAAACCAATGAGACAGGTTTCAAATTATGATTTTAATAACTAAGGCTTTGACTGGAATGCCATTCCTAAAGGAGGCATGCCTGGGTTCTGGTTATTTACCAGAAAGCCTTGAGGAACTAAGATTGACTTTGGAAGCTAACAAAAGCCCAGTAGAGAAATGGCCTTGAATCTTGTTTGTTTGTATAGTTGATGGAAGTCTTTACAGGGAAGGAACAAAGGTTGTTTTCCTGAAAAATGGCAAGGAGGTACCTTAGACACAATGGAAATATCAAGGACTTGAGGATTATGGATACTGTAGGCAAAGCCCAAAAGCAGGTGTGGGACTTGGCTTCTGGGCCCTGAAGGGTTGAATAAGGGTCAATCTAAAGGTTCCTTATGTAAGTTCCAGCAAAGCAGATTTGAAGAGTCTATATGATCAATCATGGCTCTTGTTTTTATGCAATGAGGAACAACTGAAAAATGGCATTATTTTTATGACAATAAGGATGATATTAGAGATAGAAATCAGGTTTTAAGGAAAGTCGCAATGCTCAGTTTGAACCTTGGGCTCTAGTACAGCTTACTGTCTTTGAAATTTGTTTTCATTTGAGAGCTGAACTGGTTTCACCCGATGATATCAAAGTGCCACTGCTTAGTATCATTCCAGCAAAAGTTATCATTCTTGCAACTGAATGTCTTCTCAAAAGACAGTTTTTTGAATGCAGAAACATTGTAGGCTGGAATTGAGAAGCCCACCTGCATTGCTACCTCTTGGAACTCAGTGGTGCAGCTGGACTAAATGGTTGAGTTGGGGAAGTATGGGATGACCTATCACCTTTGCTTTAAAACTGCTTTTCCTTTCTACTACAGTGGTTAAAACAGAATGGGCCCAGAAGTGTTGAAGGGGGGGGATCTCAGAATATTCCCTTCAGTACTTTAGGTTGAGTGTAGTAGGCAACAGGGCTTCATACATATGACACACCTTGCACACTTTCTTCCAAAGAAGCCACTCTTTCTTAATCAGGAAAACTATAGAATTAGTCCCTAATTTTGTTATTTCATTGTTATAGTTTTAACGGTGCCTTTTAACCCTCTTGCCATGTTTGCCATCTCCAGAATACAAGGATGCCAACTTGTCCAACAATGCCTTCCTTTGGAACATTGTGAATGCTGCTTTCCAAGGACAACCAACTGACCTAGATCTTGCAAGATCCTTGTCCCTGGCATGAAGACTTCCCTCCATTCCAGACCCCCTTATGTTATGGACCTCTGGACTAGGAAATAGATAAGACTACACATCTTGGTCAAAAGGAAGTAGTTACAGAAGAATGAAACCTCCATCTATTTGCCTTTGTAAGATTACAATTGTCCAGAGTGTAAAAAGGGGATATTATAGTGGGAGGAACCCCCCTGTCCCAGAAACGTGGGAGGGGTGAGAAAGTGCCCCGGACAGCACATGAGTGGCAGCCACACTCATTGCCAGGTCAATGCATGCTGCCTAAGCAGGGGATTCTGGGGAAGCCTTTAAAGGTGAGCACATGGAAATGCCACTCTGTTGTATTTTCCTATTATTCCCAGCCACCAGGGGCTGGAATCTTAGTCCCCAGACCTCAGTGACCACATCATCCAGGAGCATTCCCAAACCCGTCTCCCAGCCCACTGCTCAGAAGCTGCCATGGTAGCCACCAGCCTGCTGCCCATGTGCTCCTCTAGCGGGGGTCCTGACAATGGCAGTTCCTGCAATCACTGCTACTCCACCTGCTTCAGCCCAGGCAGGGCCTCAGACTGATTCTTTTTTGTTTCCATTAGACTTCAGAGTTTTTGCCTATGGATGGCAAGGTGTGGGGCTCTACTTGTTGTTCTGGAACAACATGAGATTTTTTTTGGTAACATTACCGCACACACACACACACACAAAGGTAATTAGATGATGTCATTCAGGTATTAAGCTAACACTATGGTGTTAATTATTTTGGAATATATAAGTGTATCAAATCAACCTGTACATCTCAAACTTACAGAATGTTATATGTCAGTTATAGCTTGGTAAAGCTTGGGAAAAGAGTGCAAAAATTTAAACTTTGGGTATGGAATACAAGACCCCTCTTATTCTGTTCCCAGCCTACACTAAAGCTTGTGCCATGTATCTAAATGCTACATTGTTCTGTTTACTATTTTTTAATGTGCTCCCAAGATTGTTTCCATATCAGTTTTTCACTTGACATTTCTTTTGTCCACAAATGTTTTCCCTATATTTTTGCTCACATCACCCCTTTATTTTATTTAAAGACTTCTTGCATGACCAGTCTATAAAAAGTGACCTATGCACACACACACACACACACACACACACACACACTCAAATGCTATCCTTACACTATCTTATTTTACTTGTTTTTAAAGAATATTTACTACCTGAAATTATATTATATGTATCTTTCTCTTTAACATAAGTTACCCTCACCAGAATATGAGCTTAATGAGGACTTCGGTTTTGTCAGTCTTTTACACTGCTGTATCTCCAGTGCCTAGAACAGTGCCTGGTAGACCTAGTAAGCACTCAATACATATTTATCATCAATGAATGTATCAATGCTTTTTACTTTTAAATCTCACAATTGTTGGATTCAGCCAGTTGAATTTCTACTCAACCTTAGAAACCCAGCTCAAATGTCAAATCATATATAAGATCTTCCTCTAGTCAAAAACAATAATTCCCTTTATTATAATCCTAGAGCACATTTTATTACCTCTATGGAAAACTCCTTACACTGAATCACATATTACTTATGCATTTGTTTCTTCCACTACACTTTGGCTTCTACATCTATAGCAACTACATCCCACTCAACTTGTATGACCCTTCTCTTTGTCCCCAGTACATTACTTTAGAAGGAGCAGATACATAGTAGAAGGCATTTTCTAAGCACTGGTTGAAAGAATGAATAATAGTACCTTTTCATTTATACAGGCAAAGATGCATTAATATCATGGTGTAGATCAGTGGATTGGGTGTGCGCTGCAATCCAAAGGGTCGCTGGTTCAACTCCCAGTCAGGGCACATACCCGAGTTGCAGACCAGGTCCCCAGTGGGGTGTGTGTGAGAGGCAACCACACATTGATATCTCTCTCCCTCTCTTTCTCTTTCCCTTCCCTCTCTCTAAAAAAATAAATAAAAAAAATATTTTTAAAAAGATATATTGCTATCACATCAAGGAGTTATAGTAAGTCTGTTAATGTCAGAGACATTCTTTTCCTCCTTAAGATTTTTTGTCTTCATATTAAATTTACAGTACACTTTCATTCAAAACAGTGAGATCACTGTTGGAGAGAGAATGTAAAACACTTCCTCAGAAAAACAATGAACTGCTGAAGTATATTCAGCAATATAATGTTCTAATATATGCAAAATGCTTTATTTGATTCTTTCTGTGCCTTCTACAGGTCTCAGGAAGAAATAATATATCATTCAGTATCTTTAACTCTGCACCGTTTGAGAGAGTAAACAAAATATTTCTAAAATAGTCCTATTTCCAGTACAAATAACAACAAAATATTCCTTAGCAAGATACTGGGAAGGGAACTCATTAGGACACAAAATATAAAATGGTATTAATAGACATAAAGAATACTTTAAAACATAAAGATAGCAGAAAACTTTACCTGAACAACAATAAAAATATCAAATATTGAGATCTAAAGAAAAAATAAAACATAAGGACTTGAACAGACACTTCTCCCAGGAGGACATACAGAGGATCCAGAGACACATGAAAAGATGCTCAATATTGCTAGCTATCATAGAGATGCAAATTAAAACCACAATGAGATACCACTTCACACCAGTCAGAATGGCCATCATAAACAAAGCAACAAACAACAAGTGTTGGAGAGGTTGTGGAGAAAATGGGACCCTAGTACACTGTTGGTGGGATTCCAGACTGGTACAACCATTATGGAAAACGGTATGGAATTTTCTCAGAAAACTAAAAATGGAACTGCTTTTTGATCCAGCAATTCCACTGCTAAAATTATATACTAAGAACCCTGAAACACCAATCCAAAAGAACCCATGCACCCCAATGTTCATAGCAGCACAATTTACAATAGCCAAATGCTGGAAGCAAACTAGGTGCCCATCAGCAAATGAATGGATCAAAACACTATGGTACATTTACACAATGGAATACTATGCAGCAGAAAGAAAGAAGGAACTCCTACCCTTTGTGACAGCATGGATGGAAATGGAAAGCATTGTGCTAAGGGAAATAAGCCAGGCAGTGAAAGACAAATACCATATGATCTCACCTTTAACAGGAACCTAATCAACAGCACAAAGAAACAGGCAAAATATAACCAAAGACACTGAAATAGAGAACAGATTGACAGCGTTCAGAGGGGAGAGGGGAGAGGGGACGGAATTTCAGGGGAGAATGGGAAGGGTTTACAGGAACAAGTATAAAGAACACATGGACAAAAACTAGGGGTGGGTGGGGATGGGAGGAAGGTGGGGAGGGCTGGGAGGGTGGGATGGGATGGGAGCAAAAGATAGAACAATGTACTTGAACAATAATTAAAATAAAATTATTTTTAAAAAGATATAATGATTTCTGAAAAGAATACTCACTGTAAGGATTCCAAACGTTTCCAAAGTATTACATCCATTTACTACAATTACATTAAAAACTTGAACAAGATTTCTTTTTTTAAATCTTTGAAAAATTTAAAAAAAATCAACCGTAAGAAGAGCTACAAGAGTTTCACAAGACTAACAGCCAGGAATTATCTCTATCTGATATTATCACATAAAATTACAATAATTAACCTTGAGAAACTACTAGCCTAAGCAGAGATCAAAAATGAAAGTCAAACAGATATCTGAGTTCCGGCCAAGATGGAGGCATAGGCAGTCGCACAGTGCTTCCTCGCGCAACCAAGACTGAAAACAACAAAGATTGAGAAACAATTAACAACCAGAACAGAGGGAAATTAATTGAACAGAAGTCGGGCTAGAGTACATCCAGACCGGTAAGGAGCGGAGGAGTCGGGAGGCCTGCAAAGTGGGGTCGAGGGTTCCGGGCGGGAAGAGGCGCTGGCTGGCGGGCGCGCAGGGTGGCAGGGTGCAGACGGCAGCGGCAGCGGACGGACCGGTGGCGGACGCTGGGCGCAGAAGCTCGGAGGTGACTAGCAGACCCAGTGAGGGGCGCAGGGCAGCTGGCTGTCCGCAGCCACACGTTTGCGCACGAACTAAGTGAAAAACGGGCAGCGCCGCCGCATTTCAAAGCTTAAGAGCCCCGTCTGGGAACTGAGGCCGGGAGACTCTTACAGGAGACTTCTCGGGGAAGCCCACAGAGTCCGAGAAAGTACACCAGCCCACTGCCCGGGAGCCAGCACAGCAAGGGCCCAGTTTGCTTATGGGAGGCAGTGGAGGGGACGGAAGTCCTAGAGAGAGTGGAGCAGGCGCCATTGTTCCCTCTCAGACCCCGCCCCCACATTCGACGTCACAACCCAGCGACTGGGGTGCCCTGCCCCATGAACACCTAAGGCTCCGCCGCCCTTACGAAAAAGCCGCATCCGAACCAAAGGAAAATTAAAAAGATGGCTCAAACATATTTGAAAGCCCCAGAACCAATTTTTTTAAGTGACCAAGAAATTGCCGAATTACCAGATGCACAGTTCAAAGCACTGGTGATCAGGAAGCTCACAGAATTGGTTGACTTTGGACATAAATTAGATGAACAAATGCAGGCTACGATAAGAGAAAT
>PVIA01010359.1:0-52427 GCA_004024845.1 Tonatia bakeri | reverse complement strand
TATGATGTGCCTTGGCGTGTTCCTCCTTGGGTCCAACCTCTTTGGGACTCTCTGAGCTTCCTGGACTTCCTGAAAGTCTATTTCCCTTGCCAGATTGGGGAAGTTTTCCTTTAATATCTGTTTAAATAAGTTCTCAATTTGTTGCTTTTCCTCTTCCCCTTCTGGTACCCCTATAATTCGGATGTTGGAATGTTTAAAGATGTCCTAGAGGTTCCTAAGCTTCTCATTTTTTTGAATTCTTATTTCTTCATTCTTTCCTGTTTGGTTGTTTCTTTCTTCCTTCTGGTCCACTCTATTGTTTTGAGTCCCAGTTTCCTTCCCATCACTATTGGTTCCCTGTGCATTTTCCTTAATTTCTCTTATTGTAGCCTGCATTTGTTCATCTAATTTGTGACCAAAGTCAACCAATTCTGTGAGCATCCTGATCACCAGTGCTTTGAACTGTGCATATGATAGGTTGTCTATTTCTTGGTCACTAAAAAAATTGGTTCTGGGGCTTTCAATTCTGTTTGAGCCATCTTTTTTATTTTCCTTTGGTTTGGTTGCGGCTGTTTCATAAGGGTGGTGGAACCTTAGGTGTTCACCATGGTGGAGCACCCCAGTCGCTGGGTTGTGACATTTTATGTGGGGGCGGGGTCTGAAAGGGAACAATGGTGCCTGCTCCACTCTCTCTAGGACTCCAGTCCCCCCTGCCGCCTCCCACAAGCAAATTGGGCCCTTCCTTTGCTGGCTCCTGGGCGGTGGGCTTGTGCACTTTCTGGGACTCTGTGGGCTTCCCCGAGAAGTCTCCTGTGAGGCTGAGAGAGTCTCCCGGCCTCAGTTCCCAGACGGGGCTCCTAAGCTTTGAAACGCGGTGGCTCTGCCCGTTTTCGCTTAGTTTGTGCGCAAATGTGTGGCTGCAGATAGCCAGCTGCCTTGCACCCCTCACTGGGTCTGCTAGTTGGCTCCCGCGTCCAGGGTCCGCCACCGGTCCGTCCGCTGCCGTCTGCGCCCTGCGCGCCCGCGCCTGCCAGCCAGCGCTTCTTCCCGCCGGGACCCCTCGACCCCACTCCGCAGGCCTCCCGACTCCGCTGCTCCTTACTGGCCTGGATGTACTGGATTCCGACTTCTGTTCAATTAATTTCTCTCTGTTGTGGTTGTTTATTGTTTCTCAATTTTTGTTGTCTTTAGTTTTGGTTGCGTGAGGAAGCACAATGGGACTGCCTATGCCTCCATCTTGGCCGGAAACCCCAGGATTTATTTTTCTTAAATATATTTTATTGATTATACTACTACAGTTGTCCCATTTTACCCCTCTTTATTCCCCTCCACCCTGCACCTCCCTTCCACCTACCTTCCCCCGCCTCCTAAGTTCATGTCCATGGATTATATAAGTTGTTTGGCTTCTCCATTTTCTATACTATTCTTAACCTTCCCCTGTCTATTCTGTACCTACAATTTATGCTTCTTATTCCCTGTACCTTTATCCCCATTCTCCCCTCTCCCTGTCCCAGTTGATAGCCCTCAAAGTGATCTTCACTTCTGTGATTCTGTTCTAGTTGTTTGCTTAGTGTGTTTTTGTTTTGTTTTAGGTTTGGTTGTTGATAGTTGTGAGTTTGTTGTCATTTTACTGTCCATAGTTTTGATCTTCTTCTTTTCCTTACATAAGTCCCTTTAACATTTCATATAATAAGGGCTTGGTGATGATGAACTCCTTGAATTTGACCTTAACAGGGAAGCACTTATCTGCCCTTCCATTCTAAATGATAGCTTTGCTGGATAGAGTCATCTTGGATGTAGGTTCTTGCCTTTTATGACTTGGAATACTCCTTCCCAGCCCCTTCTTGCCTATAAAGTTACTTTTGAGAAATCAGCTGCTAGTTGTACGGGAACTCCTTTGTAGGTAACTCTCTCTTTTTCTCTTGCTGCTTTTAAGATTCTCTCCTTATTTTTAATCTTGGGTAATGTAATTATGATATGCCGTGGTGTATGTCCTTGGGTCCAATTTCTCTGGGACACTCTGAGCTTCCTGGACTTCCTAGGGTGTCTGTTTGCTTTTCCAGATTGGGGAAGTTTTCCTTCAATATTTTTCAAATAGGTTTTCCATTTCTTGCTCTTCCTCTCCTCTGGCACCCCTATGATTCAGATGTTGGAATGTTTAAAGTTGTCCCCAAAGTTCCTAGCCTCTCCTCATATTTTTGAATTCTAATTTTTTCATTCTTCTCTGGTTGAATATTCTTCCTTTTTTCTGGTCCAGACCGTTGATTTGAATCCTGCTTTCCTTCCCTCACTGTTGGGTCCCTGTACATTTTTCTTTAATTCACTTTTTATAGCCTTCACTCTTTCCTCTATTTTGTGACTATACTTAACCAATTCTGTGAGCATCCTGATTACCAGTGTTTTGAACTGTGCATCTGATAGGTTGGCTATCTCTTCATCACTTATTTGTATTTTTTCTGGAGCTTTGATCTGTTCTTTCATTTGGGCCCTTTTTTTTTTTTTTTGCTTTGTTTTGTTTCAGCTTTCCTGTTATGTAGTAAGTGGCAGAGACTTAGATTTTCACCAGGGCAGGGCAACCAACTTTGCTGTGTTGTGGCACTGTATGTGGAGGAGGGGTCCAAGAGGGAACAATGCCACTTGCTCAGCTCTCTGCTGACGTTCAGTCACTTCCTCTGATACCCACAAGCAAATTGAGCCCTTGTGGTGCTGATTCCCAGGTCAGTGGGTTTTTTGTAAGCTCTAGGACCCTGTGGGTCTCTCCAATGAATTCCCACCCCTGTGAGGGTGGGAATTTTTCTCACTGCTACAACCCCCACATGTTTTTTCAGTCACAGGTTTTGAGGCTTTATTTCTCTCCACTGGAACCCTAGATTGTGAGGTCTCTCTCGCTCCCAGTTGTTCCTCTCAGTTTATCTGCACACAAATGTAGGACTGCCTGCTCCACCAGCCACTACCTCGCCCACTCTACCAGCCACTGCCTTGCCTGTGCTGGTCCTCCTTGACATGAGTCCTTTCTGCCCTGGCTGCCCATTTCTTCCCTACTGGTCTAGATGAATGTTTCTTCTTTAACTCCTAGGTTGTTGGACTTCCATACAGTTTGATTTTCTGGCAGTTCTGGTTGTTTTTGTTTTTAAATTTGTTGTTGTCCTTCTTTTGGTTCTGTGAGGAGGCCCTGTATATCTACCTACACCTCCATTTTGGCCAGAAGTCCAAACTTAGCAGTTAAAACAACAACCTATGACTTCACAGGTCACCAGTTTGGACTGGGCCCAATTAGGTGATTTTACTGATCTGAGCTAGTCAAGATCATTTGAACCTGGGCCAGACCAGAGAAGAACTGTTGACCAGAATGTAACTCAGTACTGTTTGCTGTAATAGGTTACTACATTTTGGGTAATTTGCTATACAGCAATAAATAATTGATATTTCAATACAAAGCTACCTCAATTCACAGTCTTAAATGGCATAGGCAAATCTCTCAATTTCCTGGAATAAAAGATATAGCAGTTATTTATTTCCCTCCAATTTTCCCTTCTCCTTTGCTTAAAGATAGACTTATCTTCTTGAAAATACAGCAATGGTAGAAGCTTCTGACATGCTCATTAGCAAATTTAGTTATGGCTATTCTAAAGTAAAATTATTTTTGTAAATACAGTATGTTCCCAATTTGTACAAACAAGTACCTGGAACTTTATAAGAACCTTTAAAACATGGTTTCTGAACCTCAGCACTATTGGCACTTCGAACTGGATAATTCTTTGTTGTTGTATGCATTGAAAGCTGTTGAGCAGCATCCCTGGTCTCTACTCACCAAATGCTAGTAACACTCCCCTCCTCCACTTGTGACAACCAAAAATGTCTCCAGACACTGCCAAATGTCCCCCAGGGACACAATTGCCTCTGGCTGAAAGCCAAGAAGGTGATGATGAATGCGTGGCAATGAAGCAAGTGGAGAGATAGGGAGAAGAAGGATGAATGTTAATTCAGCCCCAACTGTACACATTGCTAATGTCATTAAAGTCTCACAACAGCCTTGTGAAGAAGTTGCCCTTACTTCATCCTGTAGTTCAGGAGCTAGAGGCTTAGGGAACATAAGTAACATGTGACTATTAAGAGGTGGATCTGATGATCCAGTCTAGGTCTATCTGATTTCAATACCCATACCCTTCCCACCATAGATCCAGGGCTGCCTCCCACTCAGGCCAGGAAAAGTCACAATGTCCAGCAGCAGCAGTACAATGATGGCTGCTGGTCCCAAGGAGGTATACAGGCTGTCTCCAATGTGCTCAGAAGCCAGTACCCAACGTCTGGTGACTGACTGTGGGAGGGTGTCGGATCACAGCTTCAGGTCACAAAAGTTTCTCTAGGACTAGGTAGGATGTGGAGACTTTATCAGTTTAGGACTGGAAATTGTATGGGCAATTGAAACCGACCAATAATGCCCGTACCTCATTTGATTATGTAGTTATCATTAAAATATTTTTAATGATTTTTTAACTTTTCAAAAAATTAATTTTACTTATACTTTAACAGGCAATGCATGCATATAGTAAAAAAATTCAAAAGATAAGAAGGAGTAAACAATAAAGGGTACATTTTCCTCTTATCTTTATCCTCTAGATCAGTGATTTTCAACCTTTTTCATCTTATGGCACACATAAACTAATTGCTAAAATTCTGCAGGACACCAAAAAGTGTATTTTTGCTGATCTGACAAAAAACAGGTATAATTTTGATTCATTCACACCAGATGGCTATTATTGTGTTGGTTGTTATCATTTTTTTTATTTGACAATCTAAGTGAAAAGAGATCAGTGCCCCTGACTAAATAGTCAGGTACTGCAGGTTTTAAAAATGCTTGCCCCTTGCAGCACACCAGTTGAAAATCACTGCCCTAGATCCTTATTTTCCATCCCACAAGGCAATACTGTTACCATCTTCTTGTGTATCCTTCCAGAGATACACTATCCATATATGTGTATGTATACAGCTACATAGATATCTATTTATCAATCTTGGAGTACTTTTCATATCAGTACATAAAGACAGACTTATTCTTTTTAATTTACTTAGTATTGCATATTAGCAATATGGCATAATTTGGTAAATCGGTCGTCTAGTGATGGACATTTAGATTGTTTCCACTCTGTTGCTATTACAAACAAAGTGACAACGAACAGATTTTAACACATATTTTCCCACATGGGTAAGTATATATGTTCAGTCATTTTGTATTTCATAACTTTTCATTTCCTTCTTCCTGTAATGTTGGTAGTAAGATCAAAACAACTTCAGAAGCAAGGGAAGGAAATAGAAAATCTGAAGAAAGTATCAAGTATACAATTAACCTTGATAAATCAAGCTTCAGAAGTAAAAATAAAGGAGACTGATCACATGTAGTATATTAAATATTACATCACCTGGCCTCTCAGACCCCCAGAGTACTCATCTAGAATCTTCTAGAATCCAGAGGGACCAAAATATTCTTAGTGCATCCCTTCCCTGTGTTTTTACAAATGAGGAAGAACATTGGAATCCTAAGGTACTTGTAAATAGTAGTGCTCAGTTAAGTTGTAATCTAGGTCTTTGAAGTTCTAATTCTATGCTCTTTTTAACACACTATCACTGTATCCTTTCCAACCCTCCTATTTTGAAACTGAGAAAAAATGTTAATTTAAAATCCAAACTGTCCACCTGTCTTCTAAATTGGTAGCAGAATTCATAGCACTAAGGAGCTAAATTTCTGCTCATTTTCATCTGAGGGACTGTGGAATGAGGGAGAAGGCAAGGATGGGTAGTTCAAAACCTGTGTCAGTGGAGCATTTGGCCAATTTTGTAACAAAATATAGAATAATGAGGTGGAGAAGAGTTTGCCCACATAATTAGAGATGCAAAGAAGTAAAAGAGTTTACATAATATTATGAGAGGAATGAGAACAAATTTCAGGAGTGACCCTGATGACAGTCTCCAAACTGGGTAAGCAAGGAGTTTTAGAAGACAAGTGGCATGGATAACCAACATGGGAGTGTGGCCTAAATATTTTATAAAGATAAAAATGTCAGTTAATTTTAAGTTGTTTGCCTTTGGTATAAACTCAAACCTTAAGTAAAGTCAGCTTCACACACAAATGTCTTTGGTGAAGGGTTTTGTGTGGAAACCCAGAGAAGAGAGATGAGTTCTACCTACAAGTTAGGCTGGAGCAGAGATTCAATAACAGCAATGAAAGGAGAGAGAATCAGGTAGATACCAAGACCTATGGAAATGGGAGCCTAGAGCCTGAGGTGATCTGGGTAAAAGGCAGCCTTTCATCAGAGCATGAGAATCCTTAGATACTGAAAAACACCATACAAAGGGAAACATAATCTCTCTTTTAATGTCACTTAGGAATGTTTTGGTTGCATGTAATAGAAATCATAACTAACACTGTTTTAAATGCTAACTTTCCCTAACAAGAAGACCAAGGGCAGAAGTTCTAGGATTGCTTCTTCAGCCCTACTAGGTCATGGCACTGGATTGGCACTGTGTGATTCTTCTGTCATTTTTCTCCCTCAAATTCATATAAAGGCTGCCATAGCTCTATGTAAACCACTCTTAAATACCTTAAAATTCAGGGTAGGAAGAGGGGGAAGGAAGATAAATGTTCTTGTATGGGGGAGAAGAATCTTTTCCAGGGGCCCCCCAGGAGACTTTATTTCTCTTTGGCCAGAACTGACTCTCATCTTCATCCCTACCTACAAGATGGGTGGAGAAGTAAGTATGCCAATCTCTCAATGACTTCAATTCATTCTTGAAAGCTCTGCCACTAAGTGGAATGCTATTTTTTAATTCCATTAAATTTAAAAGGAAAAACCACAAAATATTCTGTCCTAATCCAAGATACCCAAATAATGTTCACAGGTAAGAAAAAGTATCAAGTGAACAATGGAAACAATTTTATATAAGAAATTAAGAACAATTGGGAAGTGAAAGTAAATAAATTGTTTGTACACAAAATGTAATGCAGAAAAGGTAGCCGGGATAGGGATGGTGAAAGACAGGGTGAAGGAGTCATTTAGAAGGTAACTTCTTTGGTCAACACCATTTGTATCACCCGCTTTCCAACTTTGGAGAAGGAGGTTCATGGTTATTTTGTCCTCTGACTGCAGTTAAATATAAAGTTATAGGCTATAAATCACTTTTAGGACAAAGTAAAAGATAAACATGAGAATGCTTCGAAACGTGAAATTGCACATGTACAAAGACAAAAGAGATGTAGGTGATACCTCTTCATCAGCCTCACTTGGTATCCATATGCAAAGCAGAATATTTTAGGTTCATTCAAACAGGATGCTCAGTTCAAATTTGTTCCATATGATATGCTCTGACTTGTAAATGTATGTGGAGTAAAACTGGTGAGTGTGACTTAGTCTGAAACTGAAATGCTGTCATATCACTTCTTACTTGTTTAGTGTGTTTGTGGGGTGAAAAACTCAATATATTGGGAAAAAGGCAGTCATTGTTCAAAAAGTGGTACAACTTTTCAAGAGCCATTATGACAAAGAGTCGTTAACTGAACAATCGTTAGGTGAGTTAAGTCTGTACCTGGAAAGGGGAAATGAAATTGTCTAGGTTGGTTTCTCATTTATCATAGTCAACCATTAAACCTGGGCACATTGCCAATCCAAACTAAATGAGAATGAGTCTCTTCTCTCAGACAAGGGGGGTAGCTGTTGAATAGGCCACTAAGTATGTCTGCTACAAGATCTCTCTTCCCTTCCACATTGCTTGGAAAATGTGCATTATGCAAGGAATTAACTGAAGGTTGCTAAAACAACTTATATATAATTTTAATCAGAGTTAATAGGTCATTGTGGCTCTTAGCATTACTTCACTGGCACGTAATTGATGGCCATTTGCTGGTGCAAAGTCTTTTCAGTATCAAAGAGACAGGCGACAACCACCCTCCACACTGCAGAAAATGCAGTATTTGGCACTGGCATTACAATCTATGGATCTACTTGCAACACTGTTCTTTTACCTATCCAAAATGTCATGCTCCATCCTTGTTATAAGGCTTGGTGAGGGCTCTAGTGGCCATCTCTTGTGCTATTTATCATGGATATCAAGCATACCCTAATTCACTTTCCAGATGATCAAATTTGGAACTTTCTTTTCCTTGGCCTTACTAACTTTTAAATTGAGTTATTGATTCAATGACCCTTTACTGAGCTTCTTTTATTTTTTAAGCATACTTTATTGATTATGCTGTTACAGTTGTCCCAATCTTTTCCTCCTCTTTATTCCCCTCCACTATGCACCCCACCTCCACCCTCCAGCATCCTCCCCAAACCTCAGTTCATGTCCACGGGTTGTACATGTAAGTTCCTTGGCTTCTCTATTTCCTATACTATTCTTAACCTCCCCTTGTCTATTTTGTACCTATCATTTATACTTCTTATTCCCTGTACCTTTCCCCCCATTCTCCCCACTCCGCCTCCCTGCTGATAACCCTCCATGTGTTCTCCATTTCTGTGATTCTGTTCTTGTTCTAGTTGTTTGCTTAGTTTTGTTTTTTTTTAGGTTCAGTTGTTGATAGTTGTGAGTTTGTTGTATTTTATTTTTCATAGTTTTGATCTTCTTCTTTTCCTTACATAAGTCCCTTTAACATTTCATATAATAAGGACTTGGTGATGATGAACTCCTTTAACTTGACGTTAACAGGGAAGCACTTTATCTGCCCTTCCATTCTAAATGAAAGCTTTGCTGGATAGAGCAATCTGAGATGGAGGTCCTTGCCTTTCATGACTTGGAATACTCCTTTCCAGCCCCTTCTTGCCTGCAAGGTATCTTTTGAGAAATCAGCTGCTAGTCTTATGGGAATTCCTTTGTAGGAACTGTCTCCTTTTCTCTTGCTGCTTTTAAGATTCTCTCCTTATCTTTCATCTTGGGTAACTTAATGATGATGTGCCTTGGTGTGTTCCTCTTTGGGTCCAATTTCTCTGGGACTCTCTGGGCTTCCTGGACTTCCTGAAAGTCTGTTTCCTTTGTCAGATTCGGAAAGGTCTCCTTCATTATTTGTTCAAATAAATTTTCAACCTCTTGCTCTTCTCCTTCCGGCACCCCTATGATTTGGATGTTGGCATGTTTGAAGTTGTCCCAGTGGTTCCTAAGCCTCTCCGCATATTTTTGAGTTCTTGTTTCTTCATTCTGTTCCAGATGGGTGTTCATTTCTTCCTTTTTTCCCCCAAATTGTTGATCTAAGTCCTAGTTTCCTTCCCTTCACTGTTGGTTCCCTGCACATTTTGCTTCATTTCACTTTGTGTAGCCTTCATTTCTCCCTTCATTTTGCAATTGTACTCAATCATTTCTGTAAGCATCCTGACTGCCAGTGTTTTGAACTCTGCATGAGATAGGTTGTCAATCTCCTTGTCACTTAGTTCTTTTTCTGGAGTTTTGATCCGTTCTTTCACTTGGGCCATATTTCTTTGTTTCAGTGCACCAGTCTGGATGAATGTTTCTTTAACTCCTTGGTTGTTAAACCTCCATGCAAATGGTTTTCTGGCACTTCTGGTTGTTCTTTGTATTTAAATTGGTTGTTATCCTTCTTTTGGTTGTTCAAGGAAGTGAAGCATTTCTGCCTACACCTCCATCTTGACCAGAACCTTACTTACAATACCTTCCCTTTACTGAGCTTCTATTGTTGCGTTAGGTACTTTTCTTGACCCTGTGGAAAATTAAGAGACAAACCAAACATGACCCTTCTCTCAGAGGTTTTACAGTTTAGCAGAGGCGATAAGACAAATAACAAATGATAAAAGGTAGAAAGTAGTATCTGGCCCTGGCTGGTGTAGCTCAGTGGATTGAGCGCGGGCTGCGAACCAGGCATCACAGGTTCGATTCCCAGTCAGGGCACATGCCTGGGTTGCAGACCATGTCCCCCAGCAACCGCACATTGATGTTTCTCTCTCTCTCTCTCCCTCTCCCTTCCCTCTCTAAAAATAAATAAATAAAATCTTTTAAAAAAAAGAAAGTAGTATCTGCACCATAAAAATGAGACAGATAAATGTTTCTGAAAAAATTTTGGGATATTTATTAATATCCCTAATTTTTTCATATCTCTTGATCTAGCAATTCAAATATATTTAACCTAGAGATCATTGGACCCCCAGCAAATCCACATGTGAGCTTCAGATGAATTTCCTTAAACTGTATGCTAAAGTGTAGTAATATGTTTGATTGCATTATTCTTGGGAGAGGATCCTTAATTTTTTGTAATTCTTAAATAAAATCATTATTTAATTCACTACACTACTCCCACCTGTAGAAGCCTATAATAAAGAAATAGACATATAGACAAACATTCATTATTAATAATATTTATCACAACATTATGTATAATAGTATAAAACTGGAAACAACCCAAATATCGAACAGCTGAGAATTAATTATAATACATCAATGCAATACAATTTATGTTCTTGTTAAAATGAGACATCAAAAAATTAATGACATGAAAATATGCTTATGATAAAATGTTAAGTAGAAAAAGAATGTATCCATGGTATGCTCTCAATTATGTTTTTAAAAATCATCAGAAAAATACAGGGATAACACAGGAAAATGTTAATAATGATTATCCCTCTGTGTTATGGGATTGAGTGATTTTTTTCTTTAATCTTTCCCATACTTCTCAACTTTTCTACAATGAGCACAGATCACTCAACAAATGAGAAAAAATTAAAGTTATGTAAAAACCAGTATAGATGAAGTATCTTGACAGTTCTGTAGTGAGACCCTTTTTATTTGGGAAGTCAGAGGAGGTGATCTTTGAGCATAGCTTTGAGTCATGGCCACAGACTTGACCTTCTGAGGCACTAGAGAAAGCAATCAAGGGGAATGGTTGAAGATGTCAAGAGTTGAAGGAAAGAGCTCCATGTGGAAGTTGAGATGTGGTGATGATCCTACCACTTTCCTCAAAAGTCCTCCAAGAGGGAGGGCTGGCCCATTTTAAGGCAAATACCAGTTTTGGAGTGTGGGCTGACTCCCAGGTCTTTTCAGAACCCCTGAATGTGGCCTATCCTCTCTAGAGACCCTTCCCACTCTATGATAAAGGGTTCAACATGGGGTTACACTGGATAAATTATGAAAGGACAGGCATAATCAAAAGTTTGGGAGGTGGATTTTTGGTGGGGATTAGACAACAGTTCTGAGTGGGATTAGAAGACTCAGGGAAGAATGGTGAGATAGCAAAAAATATATCTCTTTGTGACTTAAGTTATTTTAAAGCCAGATGTCTTAGTGTGAAGCTGTACTTTTTAATCCCTTATACAGAACCACAGGGAAACAAAGCTAGTAACAGATTGATTAATGCCATATGGTGTAAGATTGCACTGCATAATGTTTATTAGTACAATTTGCTATTCTACACTAGTTTTGACAATACAATATCTTTTAAAGAAGTGATTATGCATATTGACCCATTAATTTATTTTGGGAATAACACTTAAGAAAATAACTCAAAAAGGGAAAAAGTAGCTATTTGTATAAAGTACCTATTTTATAATAGAGGAAAAATGAGTAGAAATCCATCTGCATAAGAGCTCAAGGGTGCTTAAATATATTAAATAAAAGGAATATAAAGGACATATGGACAAAATCTAGGGGAGGGTAGAAATGGGAGGGAGGTGGGGAGGAGCGGGTGGGTGGGCTGGAATGGGAGTAAAAGGCAGAAAACTACTTGAACAATGATTAAAATAAAACAATTAATGATATCAAGGAAAAGAATAGTTTAGAAAAATATTTTTTATTCTGAAAAAATTCTGGATATAAGTAAAGGTTTAAATATGCAAAAAAAGGAAATATACTATTGCCATGAAAATGATCGATGTATAGCTTTGATATGTGGGAACATCAATAAATTCATGTTAGGAAGAAAGCACAAAGCTAGAATGTATAAGATTGATTGAATTTTATCAAACTATATCAGTACACTATAGGGTTCTAATCTTAATAGTAGCTGCTGTAAAGTTGAGAGGAGTCAGGAATCTGTGCTGGATGGTTTTATTTTGACAAGTATTCGTTCCCATTTCTTGATATGATCTGCCCCCTATCCTGGGGCTGTAAGTCGAGGTACTACATCCCCTAGAAACTCTTGCTAGCCAGCTTTGAGGATAGTCTTCCATTGAGAAGCCCCTTTGCAAGACTGAGGAAGCAGAGGAAAAGCAGAAGCATTATAACAGCAACAGGGAGGTATGTGGACTTTACTAGACAATAGTTGTAAAGTTTTTCAGCAGCTTCTAGGAACTCTCTTGTCAATTAACCATTTCAGCGAGGCAGGCATCTGAGGCCATCAATGGTATCTTTTTAGAATTCTTGCAGCTTCCTGATTTCTTAAATGCTGGGAGAAAGTTTTTCTGACCTTCATTTCCCTAGCCCTTCCAATGGTTTTGTAAGTATTCAATTTTCTGAATTATATATTTTATTCTTGGAATACCTACAGTGGTTTCTGGTTTCCTGACCAAACTCTGACTGATATAATGCCTTTATAACCCCTATGTTTGCTTTCCATTATAAAGTTGATTAAATAATTGAAATATATTTTCAACTATTATCTTATTATATCCCTCTAGTTTGAATATATTTTTAAATACATATTATGCATAGTATTCTTACCTGGATAAATTATACAATACCTCTCTCACTCACATCACCATTGCTTCTGAACTCTCCAGCATATACTCCTTTTGCAAAATGATAGTAGATCAACAGATGTTCTCATGAAAGTAAAAAAGTGAAAAGAAAACCTTATCACTCCTAAATACTTATTGTTTAGCTTGAAAATATTATGTTGCATGTATATTTTATAGGGGATTATATAGATCAGTTTACAAATTAATATAAAAACTTTCTATTGGTATCAAATGAGTAAATTAAGATTTGGACTATTTACTTATTTGACTAAACATGATCAGCATTGCTTAGACTCTGTATTAGCATGCATAGTTACCAAAAGAACACAGTATGTATGTGTATATACATAATTTGTATGTATATACATATATATCAAACATACATATGTGTGTGATTTTGTTCTTGTAGAGATATGGAAATGTAATTGAAACAATACCCTCTGGCAACTTTAAACACTTCACATGTTTTCCTTTGTTTCCTCCAAACCATTTCATTTTACCACAGGAAAAACATGAAACATGGAGTCCAACCAAACCCGTAACACTGCCAGCCAGATGCAAGAGAGAGTCCTTGCATGGTCTGCTATCTAGACTGGCAATAGGGGTATGGTAAATTGCTTGCAAAAATTCCCTCTCTACGTGCACACACCTTTGCAATGTGACTTTGCAGAATTCCCACCAAGCTGTGAAATCTGTTTCTCCAACCCTTGAATCTAAGTCTGAACATGTGACTTGCTTTGGCCAGTGGGGTATTAGAAAATGTGGTGGAAGCGGAGACCTGAGAAGTGCTTCTGCACTGGGCTTGTTCTCTCCTGATATTCCCGGGAATTCTGAGAACTCTATCATATGAATAAACTTGGGCTGGCCTGCTGAAGGTATGTAGCCCAATTATCCACATGGTTTCAACCAATAGCCAACACCAAACATCAGACATATGGGTAAGGCCACCCTAGACTAACCACACCCCAGCCAGTATACTAGCTGACTCCAGCTGTATGCATAAGTCTATGTGAGAACATCAGAAGAACCATCCAGCCTATCCCAGGCCAAATTGCTGAATGAAGAATCATACATTAATAAGTAAGTGTTGTTTTAAGCTATAAAGTTTTGGAGTGGTAAGAATTAGGATAGGTATCAAGTTGTGAGCCTTTGTCAGAACAGGAGAACCCATTCCCTGCCCTCCCTCTACCAAGTAAAATTTAAAAATCTATGAGGAAGGTAGCTACTGTAATTTATGACCTCTGCCTTAGAGGAAGGCAAACAAGGCAAACAGTTCTGAAGACTCCTTTTCTTTCTGTACTAATTAAAAAATTCTGACAAATGAGTAGCTCATCACCCAATTACCATCAAAACTCAATGAAGTGAGAATGATTTTGATTCATTGAGAAATTTAAGGAAATTGAAATGAACCAGAATCTGCATTCTCTTTTCATCAAGACTGCTGCAGTTTTGCCTGGGAATAGTCCATCAATTGACCTTGTTGTAGACTCTTAGGACTTGCCTCCCCCAACCCCACTTTGTTCAAGTGAGCCATTTTGGATCCATGATAACCCAGGATCATGGTTTTTTTTTTTTGTTGTTGTTGTTGTTGTTCAGTAGCTCCATTTCTCTACCAGTGATAAGTAAACTAGAGATAAAATAACAAGGAAATACACCCCATGGAAATATTCTCTCCCCAAGTAATAATCCTCCCCTCACCTATCACATAGCTTTTCCAGCAATACATCTTGAGAATTATACAGCCAATGGTCTTCAGAAGTGTCACTTCTATAACCAAGTGGTCACTTTCTTGGAGTAAGCAGAGTGTTGTTCTCAAGTGATGAATTAGTCATCCTGTGTCACTTAAAGGGGCAGAAGACTATGCCAGGTGCCAGGTGGGAAGAAGGAGGCAGGGCTGCGTTCCACCCGAGCCTGACTCTTTCCCATTTTCACATGGTCATCACTGTGAGATCCATGTTCAAGGCTGATGCTTGTATTCCATTTTTTTTTCTTGTCATAAGACTCACACCTTTTCCTGGTCTTGTAGAAAGCAGAAACCTAAGGTTTTATTCTGAATTCTGCAGAATTGTCTGGTACTGGCCCAACTCCAAAGGTGAGAGTGAAAATGCCTTTGTTAGTTCCTAAAGACTGAGAACTGGTTCAGAAATATGTTTCAAAGTGGACCAGCCATTTATAGTGCCCACAAAGTAGCTACACTCAAAATATATTTCCTCTCCCCACCACTCCATCAGGCAGATTTGGAAATTCACCTATAACCAAATTTGTCTTTGGAGATATAAGTTAAGGGATGAATAAAACATAGACAGTCATTGGGTGGGTTTACTTTAAGACATTCAGCTCATTAAGGATTCACATCACAAAGAAACTTTGCAATGTATTAAATAGCTGGAGACAAGGCTGAGAATGAGCTTAGGTGGTGATAAAATGGAAAAATGGAAATATATTGCTTTTGTGTTTGCTGTATTCTTGCCTGGAATTCTGATCTAGCTCTTGTATGAGCATTTAATTCTTGCTATCCCCGTATTTTTTTCTCTTAAGGAAATTGTGGGTTCCTTGAGATTAGGGAACTAGGTTAAACTAGATGGCAAGCTCTGTAAAAACAGGTAGTGTGTCTGTCTTGTTTGCTGTAATATCTCTAGTACCTAGTAGAGTGTCTAGAACATAGTAGGTACTCAATACATATTGAATGAATGAATGAATAAATGTGGCATTGAAACCTTATAACAGCTGTTGAATGAAACAATAAACTGATGAATAACTATGTGAGAATGAATAAAGTGTTGCTGGTTCATTTGAAAAGCCTAAGGCTATGCATGTCATTGGCATGCAGCCAACAGGAAGAAGGGCTACTAATAGCATACCTATGTTTGCATCTTTCATTTAGAGAAGCAGATGATTTTTGCTACCATGATTTTCAGTGCTTACTGAGTCTGATTCACCTGGTTATTAAAAATTGCTTCATTCCTTTTCAATTAATTTCACTCCTTGGCTCAGCTTCTCTGCTTTAGGGTTTGGTTTCTCACTAGTGGGGGTTGCTGTCTCTCAGCTCAATGTGACACTACTTTGAAGACCTTGGAACAGTTTCCATGGTTACTTCTGGAATTCCCCCTTTGGAAACCTTGTGTTCTTTCTTTACCTTTAACTTCCATCTCAGAAATTTAAATACACACCTCAGGGTTTTCAGGGGTGTTAACACTCTCCCTAGAAACACTTCAAACCATGGAAGACAGAAATCAAGGACTTCATATTCTGTTTCTTCTGTTATATGTGGAACAGGGGCAGACCACTTGATGCTAAGATCCCCTGAAGCCCAGAGATCCAGAGATGTCCAGTAAAAAAAAAAAAGATTCCCCAGGTTGCCAAAGTCATAGTCTTATTCTGATTGGATTCATATCACAAGAATGAATACTGTCACCATCATCAAAGCCTTTTCTATCTTATTTTCTTTTATTTCTTGTCTCTTAAAATGACTTCTCATGCTAAACTTACTGCCAGTGTGTCTCACCTTGAAGTGCCTTAAGTGTGTTAGTGATAGAAGAAAATCAGAGAAGAGTAAGACTAGTGAAGATTGGGAGACAAAGATGATTGATTTTCTTTTAAAGGAACTTCAAACACCAAACATTTATATTTTACTTTCTAAATCTTCCACTCTTTCTTCTTCTGTGATTATTATCTAAGATCTAAACAGTAAGAGACTTCTATGGATTCAAGTTCTAAAGCAGACTCAAGTTGGGTACACCTGGGATACACCTGTGGATCCCAATGTACTTAAAAATAAATGAGTGAGCTATGCAGTCAGTAATACAAACCCTACTTCCTGCCTGCCCCCCAAGAGAGCACCTCGTCTTTTATGGATTCCCTCCTCTCCACCTGTCTTTTCAGAATTGTCTCTAAGCCCTCATTTCCCCCATGCAACTCCTAATTGTTTCTTCAAACGCCTCTGTGCAATGTCTCTTCCCAGCTTCCAAAGGCACAGTAATCAAAATAAGAAGAAGCCATTCCTGGTTGTTTCCTATGAAGCTGAGTGCATTCAGCTGATCTTCAGATCCTGCGCTCCATTTGTTTATACCCCAGAGGTATGCTTGGCTCTGGGAAGAGCACAAAGCTGCCAGGCCTCATCATTGGACTTACTGGTTCTGTCTGAAGTTCAAAAGCTTCCAATTGGTCTCTTCGTGGATTTTTCTCTCTTCACAGATCCTAACATTATGATCAGTACTCACAATGTCTGTCTTTGTACCACAAGCCCATCCTTGCACCACTTGGGAGCTGACAGTGGTAGCAGCAGCAATGGAATTGGAATCTGGTAGCATTTTGATAGGCATTATAGCATAGTTGCTAAAAGTGCAAACTCAAGCTAGATTGCATGGGTTCACATCCTTCCTTCACCACTTACTAGCCGAGTAATCTTGGGCAAATTGCTTAGCCTCTCTTTGTCTTTGTTTCCTCATCTGTGGAATGGGAATGATAATCATGGTGCTTCACTACTCTGAGTATTGAATGGATTAATTATGTAAAACACTTTGAACAGTGTAT
This sequence comes from Tonatia bakeri, assembly GCA_004024845.1. NCBI lineage: Eukaryota > Metazoa > Chordata > Mammalia > Chiroptera > Phyllostomidae > Tonatia > Tonatia bakeri. The sequence goes on along the minus strand of PVIA01010359.1, from coordinate 35,247 downwards.
CACACATAGTAACTACCAAAACTGTTGTCTGTCTGTTGTTGTTGTTATTATTATTATCTACATCAAGGCTTCTTAGTTGGATGAATCCTGGTTCTGCCACTTTGGAGCAGAGTAGTCTTAGGGCAATTCGCATAACCTATGTGAACCTTAGTTTCCCCAGGATAGTTAGTAAGGTTAAATGACTTACTGGGCATGCAAGCACCTGAAAATGATATATTTTTGTCCTTACTCTGTATGATGAAGTCTGGGTAATAATTGGCATCTCTTCTTTCTCATTTGTTTTTTTTTTTCATTCTGATTCCTTTTTCCTTCTCTGATACTAAATTCTTGATGTTCTTTTCTACCTAATCTCTTATAGTTCTTACTTTGTCAAATCATGAAAAGCATAGGAAAAAACAAAGGCCTGAGTAACACATTAAAAACTTTTTCTAGGTAGAGCTGCTAAAGGGAGGATCCCAGAGGTCTCCTCTTTCTGGGATCCAGATAACTCCAGTGAGGCCAGGGTCAGTGAGGACCCAGTACAGGGATCCTGTTACCCCTTTGCTTAGAGACCCCCAATACTGCTCAGCCTGGCTTGCTGACCAGTGCTTTGGGGGCTGCTACTGAGCCTCCTTATGGCCTGGAGCTGTTATAAAAGTTCTGGTCCCCTTCTCAGCTGTCTTTACCATGCATGGCCATAGCTGATGCTGATGCTTGGGAAGAACAGCCATTCTCTTCCCTATTGCATTGGTTAGTTTTTGCTGCATAACAAACAATCCTCAAACAGTGGCTTAAAACAACAAGCTATTTCCTCAGTTTATCAGGGTGGTAGTTTGGTCTGGGCTCAGGCTGTGTGGTTCTACAGCTGTCTCAGCAGGTCAGCTGCCACCCAGCTACATGGTTCTGCTTCTGAGTATTGACTGGCTGTAGGCTGGGATGATGTGAGTGATTGGATCACATGTTTCTCATCATCTGTCAGGCTAGCCCAGGCTTCTTCACATGGAGGTGGTGGCAGGGACTTCAGTGACAATACCAGAGGGAAATCTCCAACATTTGAGTAGTTTTCAAGTCTCTGCTTTAGTCAAAATTGCTATAGTTCCTTTGGCCAAAGCAAGTCATGTGGCCAAGCTCAGAGTTAGTATAAGAGGTGACTATCCAAGGGCACGGATACAGAGCCATGTGAAAAAAATTTGTGAAGACGGAAGAATAGGTAAACATGGCTCACCTCCTTGCACAACCACATCAAAATTACAACTAAACTATAGAACAACCATCATGCAGAACAATTGGAAACTGAGTTGAATGGAAGTCTGACAACTATGGAATTAAATAAACCACATCCATCCAGACTGGTAGCGGGCATGGAGATATGCAATGAGGTGGTCCTACATCCACATATGGTAGAAGAATTTGGGAGGAACATCTCAGCAGCAAGGAGTCCCAGTCCAATATCAGGCCCCCAGGCCAAGGTTCCAACGCTAGAAAAATAAGTCCCTATAACTTATGGCTGGAAAAACCAGTGAGGATTGAGTTGGTAGAAGAAACTTCTGGAGTCCCAAGCATTTCCTCTAAAAGATCCCACAAACAGACTTAATCAGACTCATTCCCTCTGAGCTCCAGCACCAGGGGAGCAGCTTCAAAGGCACAAATGGCATATAGGGAGGAACTGAAGTGTCTGGCATCAAGGTGACAGTTGGGGAGTGGCTTGCTCCCAGACAAAAAGGCCAGCAGAGGCCATTGTCCCTTTTCCAAAGCTGCAACCCTCTCTCCACAGAGCCACAGAACCAGCAGGCAGGTACCATATCTGAGATTCCATCAACCTTGTTAACACTGTTTGCCCAGCCCTGGAGATGCCCTGAGGATCTATCCCACCCAAATTATGGGCCCACCTGAGCTGTTAACAATGGCTTTTCCATATGAATGGCTGGTCTTGGCTCATGCTCTACAACTTCCTAAATCTTCTCAAACAAGCAACAGCTGGCCTCAGGGTGTCTCTAGCCACCTACCCCATACCTCTTGCTAAGTGGCCCCAGGCTTGACACTGGCAATAACCAGCCTAGATTCATAGCTTGGCTCAACCTTGGATGCTCCAAGCCCAGCACAAGAAGCAGCCATCTCATATTGCTTTATACCATAGGCAGGGTGGACCTGGGCAAAGCATGGCTGGGGGCTGAACTTGGCCTGCACCACCTGGAAAACTCCAGAGCCTGTGGACCCAGTGTGCAGCTAGAGACCACTTCAGAATACTACCACACTGCCCCTGCACAGTTGATTCTCCATAGAGGTGGAGGTTGGTGGACAGTGGTCACAGCCAGTCTTTGTAGCTGATTGGCTTAGGTAAATCCCTCCTATTGACCTGCCAATAGCAATCAAGGCTCAACTACAAGAGGAGGATGTACTCAGCTCACATACACAAAGGGCACACCTCCAGTACCCAGCTTGGGTGATAGGGGAGGCTGTGCCACTGGACCCTGTAGAATGCCTACTACATTAGGCCATACTACCAAGACACAGAGTCAAAGTAGCTCTCCCTAATACATAGAAACAAACACAGGGAGGCTACCAAAAATAAGGAGACAAAGAAACATGGCCCAAATGAAAGAACATATCAAAACTCCAGAAAAAGAATGAAACACAATGGAGATAAGCAATGTATCAGATGCAGAGTTCAAAACACTGGTTATAAGGATGCTCAAAGAACTTGATGAGGATCTCAAAAGCATTAAAAAAGATCCAGTCAGAAATGGATACACTAATTAAAATAAAGAACAATTTACAGGGAAATAACAGTCAAGTGGAAGAAGTGGAGAATCAATGATTTGGAACATAAGGAAGCAAAAAACAACCAATCAGAACAACAAGAAGAATAAAGCATTAAGAAAATGAGGGTAGTGTAAGCAGCCTCTGGGACAACTTCAAGTGATCCAACATTCACATCATAAGTGTGCTAAAAGGAAAAGAGAAAGATCAAGAAACTGGAAATCTGTTTGAAAAAATAGTGAAAGAAAACTTCCTTAATTTGGTGAAGGAAAGAGACAGAAATCTAGGAAGCACAGAGAGTCCCAAGTATGATGGATGCAAAGAGGCCCACTCCAAGTCACATCATAATTAAAATGCCAACGTTTAAAGATAAAGAGAGAATCTTAAAAGCAGCAAGAGAAAAGCAGTTAGTTACGTACAAGAGCATCCCCATAAGATTGTCAGCTGATTTCTCAAAATAAACTTTGCAGGCTAGAAAGGATTGACAAGAAATATTCAAAGTGATGAAAGGAAGGACCTACAACCAAGATTACTCTGTCCAGTAAAGCTATTGTCTAGAATCAAAGGGCAGATAAAGAGCATCCCAGACAAGAAAAAACTAAAGGAGTTCATCATCACCAAATCATCATTATATGAAATATTAAAGGGATTTATTTAAGAAAAAGGAGATCAAAGCTATGAACAATGAAGTGGCAATAAATGCATATCTAACAACAATTGAATCTAAAAAACAAAGTAAGCAAACAAGAAGAACAGAGACAGAATCATGGATACAGAGGGCATTTTCATGGTTGCCAGATAGGAGGAAGGTGTGGGGGGGAGTGGGTGAAGAGGTGAGGGGATTGAGAAGTACAAATAGGTAGTCACAGAATAGCCATGGGGATGCAAGGTACAGTACAAGAAATGGAGTCGCCAAAGAATTTATATGCATGGCCCATGGACATGAACAATGGCGGGGGGATTGCCTGAGGGATTTGGGGTGCTGGGTGGAGGTGGGCAAAGGGGAAAAATTGGAAAAACTGTAATAACATAATTAATAAAATATAATTAAAAACTTTTGAGAGTGTGGGACATGGCAACTACTTCCAAAATCTCATTTGCATATTATTTCCCATAGGGCCTAAAGGCCTTCATGAAAATAAGGACATCTGGTATGACCTCTGAGAATTCACAAATTGAATATGAACATTGGTTCCTCAAAATATTACACTAGCCCTCTATGAGATTGCTTTAATTATAAATTTATGCTTCTTTAAGAAAATCCAGGCTTTGAAAACACCTACATTAGCAGTGGCCCTTAACTCCTCTTATTTAGAGGTAAGAAGACATCGGGTTGGCTAAAATGTCCATTTAGTTTTTTACATTTTTTTTCATTTTCACCAATAACTTTATTGATTTGGATATTTTGAGTATGTCTGCTATCTCCCACTACTGGCTTCTACTGGGCAGAGGCCAGGGGTGCTGCTAAACATCTTCCAAAGCCTAAGAGAGTCCCTCAGCAAAGAATTATTTAGCCAAAATGTCAATAGTAACAAGAAACTTCGCAAACCAGTTTTGGTACATTTGATTAGTCACAGCACCTTTTCCATACACTGTACAAATATTTTTTTTTTTTTTTGCATTTCAGTCACATTTTACTTTTCTTGAAATAATAAAGCATAATATGTTGAAAATGTTTGTTATTTTTTCCATCCTCAATATTGAAATGGCTGCACAGAAATTTACCAGTTTTGATGATTTTTAAAAATGCACACTGATATGACAGCTGTCACAGTACACTCTAACAAAATTATTCCGAATGGAGTTAAAGACTACTAAGCATTATTGAGCCACTGTATGGGAAAAAGTAAGTGAACTTTTTGGCCAACCCAATAGTTACAAACTCCTTTCGGAATCTGATGAAACCTTAGTACCTTCTTCTCAGAGAAATTATCTTTTTTTATTATTGTTGTTCAAGTACAATTGTCTCCATTTTCACCCCTCCAGGGCCCCCTACGCCACCCATCCCCACCTCCCACCTGTCCACGTGTCCTTTAGACCTGTTCCTTGATGACCCTTCCACTTCCCCCCCTCTTTATCCCCTCCCCACTCCACTCTGGTTACTGTCAGACTGTTCTTACTTTCAGTGCCTCTGGTTATATTTTGCTTGCTTTTTTCTTTTGTAGATTATGTTCCAGTTAAAGGTGAGATCATATGGTATTTGTCCCTCACCACTTGGCTTATTTCACTTAGCATAATGTTTTCTAGTTCTATCTATGCTTTCACAAAGGGTAGGAGCTACTTCTTTCTTTCTGCTGTGTAGTATTCCATTGTGTAAATGTACCACAGTTTTTTGATCCACTCATTTACTGATGGGCACTTAGGTTGCTTCCAACACTTGGCTATTGTAAATTGTGCTGCTATGAGCATGGGGGTGCATAGGTTCTTTTGAATTAGTGTTCCAGGGTTCTTAGGGTATAATCCCAGCAGTGGAATTGCTGGGTCAAAAGTCAATTCCATTTTTAGTTTTCTGAGGGCATTCCATACTGTTTTCCACAGTGGCTACACCAACAGTGTACTAGGGTTCCATTTTCCCCACAACCTCACCAGCACTTGTTGTTTGTTGATTTGTTAATCATGGCCTTGTAATATAGTTTAATATCAGATATTATGATCCCTCCTACTTTGTTCTTCTTCCTCAAATTGCTGTGGCTACTTGGGGTAGATTATAGTTCCATATAAATTTTTGAAATGTTTGTTCTATATCTGTGGAATATGTCATTGGTATTTTAATAGGGATTGCATTTAATTTATAAATTGCTTTGGGTAGTATGGACATTTTGATGATGTTAATTCTTTCAATCCATGAACATGGTATGTGCTTCCATTTGTTTGTGTGTTCCTTAATTTCTTTCTTCAGTGTTGTGTAGTTTTCTGAATACAGGTGTTGTTGTTATAACAAAAGGGATTTTTCATGATTTCTGTTCCTGATATTTCATTATTGATGTACAAAAATGCCTTAAATTTCTGAATATTGACTTTGTATCCTGTTTCTTTGCCAAATTCACTTGTTAGGTCAAGTGGTTTTTGGGTGGAGTCTATAGTATTTTCTATGTACACTATCATGTCATCTGCAAACAATGAGTTTTGCTTCCTCCTTTCCAATTTGGATGCCTTTTATTTCTTTTTTTCTTGTCTGATCACTGTGGCTAGGACTTCTAATACTGTATTGAGTAGAAGTGGTGAAAGCAGACCTTGTCTTGTTCCTATCTTAGTGGAAAAGCTTTTAGTTTTTGCCTGTTGAGTATGATGTTGGCTGTAGGTTTTTCATATATGGCCTTTATTATATTGAGGTATGCTCCCTCTACTCCCACTTTGCTGAGTGTTTTTTTTTTATTATAAATGGGTACTGTACCTTATCAAATGCTTTTTTGGCATCTGTTGATATGATCATGTGATTTTTGTCTTTCCTTTTGTTTATGTGATGTATTACATTTACTGATTTGCAAATATTGTACCATCCTTGCATCCCTGGCATGAATCCCACTTGGTCATGGTGTATGATCTTTTTCATGTTATTGCTGGGTGCAGTTTGCCAATATTTTGTTGAGTATTTTAGCATCTATGTTTATCAGTGATAGTGGCCTGTAGTTTTCTTTCTTTGCTGTGTCTTTATCTGGTTTTGGGATTAGGATGATACTTCTTCAAAAAAAGAGTTTGAGAGTATTCTGTCTTCTTGGATTTTTTTGAGTAGTCTGTGATGGATAGGGGTTAGCTCTTCTTTACAAGTTTTGTAAAATTCTCCTGTGAAGCTATCTGGTCAAGGGCTTTTGTGCGCTGGGAGTTTTTTGATTACTGCTTCAATTTCACCAGCTGTAATCAATCTCTTAAGGCTTTCTGCTTCTTCATTCAGTTTTGGAAGATTATATTTTTCTAGAAACTTGTCCATTTCACTCAGGTCTTCAAATTTCTTGGCATATAGTTGTTCATAGTACAACTATATATACAACTATATAGTACAACTATATATAATTTCTTACAATCCTTTGTATTTCTGTGGTACCAGTTGTAATCTCTCCTCTTTCATTACTGATTTTGTTTATTTGGATCCTCTCTCTTTTTTTTCTTGATGAGTCTGCTTAAAGGCTTGTTGATTTTGTTTATCTTTTCAAAGGGAACAAGGTCTGGATTTATTGATCCTTTGAGTTGTTCTTTTAGTGTCTAGGTCATTTAATTCTGCTCTTATCTTGGTTATTTCCTTCCTCCTACTCACTCTGGGCTTTATTTGTTGTTGTCCCTTCAGTTCTTGTAGATTTAGGATTAGGTTTTCTTCCTAATATTAGGTTTGCTTCCATTTATTAGAAATGTTTCTATCTTTTTTAGGTAGGACTGCATCACTATGAACTTCCCTCTTGTGACTAGCTTCACTGTATACCATAGGTTTTGTACTGTTGTGTGTTCATTTTCATTTGTTTCCAGAAACTTTTTGATTTCTTCCTTGATCTTATTATTAACCCATTCAATGTTTAATAGCATGCTTTTCAATCTCCATGAATTTGTGTGTTTTTGTGTTTTTTCCCTTGAGATTGGTTTCTACTCTCAGGCCCTTGTGGTCTGAGAAGATGCTTGATATGGTTTCCATTTTCTTGAATTTGTGAGGCTTGTTTTATGTCCTATCATGTGGTCTATCTTTGAAAATGTCCCATGTTCATTTGAAAAGAATGTGTATTTTGTTTCTTTGTCATGAAAGGTTATATATATATATAAAACCTTTATATATTTGTCTACTTGATCTCAGGCATTGTTCAATGTTGCAATATCCTTTTTGATGTTTTGTCAAAAATATCTATCCATTTTTGACAGTGGGTGTTAAAATCCCCTTGTATAAGTGTGTTGCTGTCTATATCTTTCTTGAAGTCATCCAAGATTTTCCTTATGTATTTGGGTGCTCCTATGTTGGGTGCATATATGTTTATAATGTTTATGTTTTCTTGATGGATTCTTCTCTTGAGTATAATGAAGTATCCTTCTGTGTGTCTTTTTATGCCCTTTGTTTTGAAGTTTATTTTGACTGATGTAAGTATTGCTACCCCAGCTTGATTTTCTGTCCATTTGCTTGGAATATTTTTTTTCCAGCCCTTTACTTTCAGTCTGTGTAGGTCTTTTGTTCTGAGGTGGGTCTCTTGTAGGCAGCATGTGTGTGGGTCATGATTTCGCATCCATTCAGCTACGCTATGTTTTTGATTGGAGCATTTAACCATTTATATTTGAGGTTATTATTGATAGGTACTTACCATTTTACTTCCTTCATACCTGTGTTCCTCTCTCTCTCTCACCCTTTTTATTCCTCTTCTTAAAGCAGTCCCTTTAGCATCTCTTGTAGTGCTGGTTTCATGGAGGTGTATTGTTTCAGCCTTCTTTTGTCGGGGAAGTTCCTTATTTTGCCTTCCATTTTAATTGAGAGCCTTGCAGGGTAGAGTAGTCTTGGTTGCAGGCCTTTACTTTTCATTACTTGGAATATTTCTTACTATTCCCTTCTGGCCTGTAGTGTTTCTGTTGAGAAGTCAGCTACTAGCCTTATTAGGGCTCCCTTGTATGCTACTTTCTGTTTCTCCCCTGATGCCTTTAAGATTCTCTCTTTGTCTTGGAATTTTGCCACTTTAATTATGATGTGTGTTGGAGTGGGCCTTTTTGGGTTCGTCTTGATTGCGACCCTCTGTAGTTCCTGGATTTGTGTGACTTTTTCTCTCATCCAATTAGGGAAGTTCTCCATCATTACTTTTCAAACATGTTTTCTATCCCTTGGTCTTCTTCTCCTTCTGGTATCCCTATTACACAGATATTATGTTTCATGTTGTCCTGAAGTTCCCTTAACCCCTCTTTGTTCTGTTTGAGTCTTTTTTCCTTTTCTTACTCTTTCTGGGAGTTTTTTTCTACCTTTTTCTCCAGCTTGCTGATTCAATCATGTTTCATCTAGCCTGCTTTTGATTCCTTCTACTGTGTTGTTTAATTCAGAAATTGTATTCTTCATTTCCTCTTGGCTTTTGTTGATAGTTTCTATGTCCTGTTTCATGCTGATATAGTTTGCAGTGAGTTCATCATAGTTTCCTTGTAGTTTTTGGTAATTCTCACTGAACTCATTGAGCTTCCTTGTAACCATTGCCTTGATCTTAATCTCTGATAGTTGACTTGCCTCTATTTCATTTAGCATTCTTTCTTTAGCATCCTTTTCTTTTGGTTGGGTGTTGTTTCTTTGTATTCCCATTGTTTGTGAGACTCTAGTTGTTTGCTTCTGCTTCTTAAATTGATCTGTTTTGATTCCCTGAATTTGTGGTGTGAACTTCTATGATAGGAGAACTGTGAGATTTAGTGGTGTAGTCTCTTTGGTCTCCTGAACTTGATGCTCTTGGGATGCCCTTTATGCTGTGTATGTTGGCTCTCTGGATGTAATTGGGTTTTGATTGTTATTGGGTCATTCTTTGGTGAGTCCTTCCTTCCAGCTGGTTGACTGAGGGTCACTGTGCCTGCTATTTATGCTATTTGCAGGTGCTGCTAGAACAAAACCACAAATCCCAGGAAACAAACCCACATCCGCAAAAATACCCCCCCCCACGATTCCACTATCAACAGTAAATGAAGCAATATCAATAAGAGTGTAAAGAGATTAAGACAATTGTAAGAAAGGAGAGAATAAACTATAGTATAAAATCTAGTGATTTAATATGCACAAACTTGATGCATAAGAAATGAATGTTAAAAAGCTATGCAGGAAAGAAAATATCACAAATCATGGAGGAGTCTACACTGGATTTCTTCTTTGTAGCTTCTAGTATTTACCATTGATTTTTCTTTCTGTATCTACCTCTGGTGATGTCAGATGTTGACCCTGTCTGACCTTAGGCAGCCTGCTCTGAGACTGCCAGGTATCTACTGTGTGTGGCTGTCTCCTTCCATTGTTAATCTAGTCAGCACTCAGCAGTTGGGCTTAAGCCCCATAGGGTGGGGCAGAATCACTCCTGGGGTTGGAGCTACTGTTTCTCCTCCAGCTGCTGCTGCCTGGAGGGGAGTGGTCTGCCTGAGCAGGATGGCTGCTGTTGTAGGGGTGATGAGTCAGCACCAGGATCCCTGAGGTTACTCTCTCAGCTCTCACCCCAAAGCTTCTGTCCCCAGTCTCTCCTCTGGGGTCTCTAGCCCACTCTGCCCCCACCTTTGCCAGAGCCCAGAGTAAGTAGCTTCCAGTGAAAATTTGTGTGTTGTCCCTTTAAACAGCATTCTGTGTCTCCAGCCTTCCATCTCTGGCAGAGAGAAACCCTGCCGTTTTTTACCGCTGGTTGTTATTTATGTACTTTTTTGGCTCTGGTGCTCTAGGCTGGGGATCCCAGCTTAGGGTTTAGACTCAACACTTCTTAGGGGGATGCAGTCAGTTACTTAAGTATCCCTCTGGCACTGCTACCTGTGTGCACCTAGCCAGCCCTCTCATGTCTCCACTGTATTCCTTACCAGTCAGGTTGTGCTGGAGCTGATTCTTCTGTTTGTCTGAGGTTATAAGGCTTCTCTCTCACTGTTGTCCAGTTGTTTGTTCTGAGTGATTTCTCCACAAGTTAGTTGTAATTCCAGATTGGTCCTAGGAGGAGGTTAGTGTGAATTCCACTCACTCCTCTGCCATCTTGTGCCTCTCTCCACTTCTTTAATATTGTATTGCCCTCACTGTTCCAAGAGAATTGTAGCAATTTGGCTGTTGCATGCAGGTGACAACGTGCACAAGTAGAAAAAAAAAGGTCCCTTTTCATTAGCAAGGCAAACCTTTCCAGAGAACTGCGCTGAGCATTTGTTAAGTCTCATTGGCCAGCATTGCATAACCTGACAATGTCTAAGCCAGTCAGTCACTTGCAAGAGAAAGGCTAGCACCCTGATTGGCTTAGTCCAAAATGTATTTCTCCTTTGGCTTTGGCCTCCTCTGCAGTACATTACTTCTTGAAGGGTTAAAAAATCAGTGTGTTCTTGTTAAGAAAAAGAGAGGATCAACTGGCCATTGGCTGAGCAATCCACAGTGTCTGCCATAGTGCTCTGTTCCTTAATAGTCAGTTTGAATGGGTAACATGACCTTTAGTGGAACAAGAGGAAAGATAACACTTTTGCTAACATAAGTCATGGGAGGAGGGACTCCTAAAATGTCACAAAGGCTGAACCTGAACAGTTAGGAAAGAAGTTGATGGTTGCCAGAGAGGGGGAAATGAAGAATAATGGCTCAAACATGAGGGGATTAAATATAAGACAGTGTGTAGAAGAGGGTAGTTATATAGGTTAGGGGAAGGGTGAATGTAGTGCAGAAAATAGATTAATTATGAAGCACAAGGATTAAATAAGAATACGGTTACAGCCCTGGCTGGTGTGGCTCGGTGGGTTGAGGGCCGGCCTGAGAACCAAAGGGTCACCATTTTGATTCCCAGTCAGAACACGTGCCTGGGTTGCAGACTAGGTCTCTAGTAGGGGGCATTTGAGAGGCAACCACACGTCAATGTTTTTCTCCCTCTCTTTCTCTCTCCCTTCCCCTCTCTCTAAAATCCTTCCCCTCTCTCTAAGAATAAATATTTTTTAAAAACACATAATTACAGAGAATAGTAAGTGCCTCCCACATTGTATTCAGTAAAATGGCAGAAGAAAGACTTTGAAGGGGGAGGGGTATGGCCACAGGACAAGAGAGTTGGACCAACACATTGAACAGCTCCTCTGTGCTTAGCATGACTGTCTATGTAGAGTCTTGCTTATGGTCCATGGTACTTTTAGGATGCTCTAGCACACTTCCAACTGCCAATGTCTATGTCTATGTCTATGTGCCTGTGGTTTCATTTCCACTCCTCTGTACCCCTAAGACTGTGGAAAGATGGGAGAATCAACACCCTCCTGGAGTAGACCACAACTAGTGACCCTGAGGAATAAAGATATCATTTCCCTCAACTCTTCTTTTGGGATAATTCTGAGCTGAAGGCTTTACACTTTCCCAGTTTTCCTGGGGATGAGGTTTCAGTTGTCCACTGGTAGCCTGCTTAACAGAACACCCTTTGTTGGCTGTCCTCCCTTGCTTCACTTATCCCCCTTCCCTATGTCTTTACCTCCAAATAAACTCATTCCTCCCTAAAGCCTGGTATCATGATCTGCTTTATACACATTATTTTGTGTAGTCACTACAACAACCCTAAGGGTAGTAGGTATTATTGGCTCTGATTGATAGATGAGGTAATAGACTCAGGCAGGTCAAGTAATCTTCTCAAGTTCATTCAGCTGGTAAATGATAAAGCTCAGATTGAAATCCAGGTCTGTCTGGTGAAAGTCCACGCTCTTTCCCTAATAACAATTTGTATCTTGGTGATATATATTTTTAATCGTCACCCAAGTATATGTTTATTAATTGTTTAGGGAGACAGGCAGGGAGAGGGAGGGATTTGTTGCTTCCCGTATGCACCCCAACCAGGTATCAAGCCCATAACCTAGGTATGTGGCTCGACTGGGAATTGAACCTACAGCATTTTTGGTGTACGGGACAATGCTCCAATCACTTGAGTCACCTAGCCAGGGCTGTATCTTGGTAATATTAAACCAAACACTAATGCAAAGACTGAAGGGCATGGACAAAGCCAAGAACTGTGCAGTTGCTATGCCACCTGTCCACAACCTGCCCTAGGTGGCAGCTGGTTGCTTTTGTATTTCCATCTGTCAGGTCTTTCCAGGCTAAAGTTCAAGAAGTTGATGCAACATACCTGTTTGTGTGCATGACGAGATGAAGCAGATCAAAGACCATAATCATGTGCAGTGAATCGGGGCATCTATAGAAAACATGGACCCTGGCTTCAAATTCTAGTTGGAATCAGAACTGATAGAACTCAAGATGAGAACTCAAGATCAGACTGGCCATTGTCTAGAGTTCTGACTGCATAGAAGAACTTTCCAGGCAAGAACTTCACAGGTGATATACTTCATACATGGTCAAGTTATTGAGACAGTATCATGGACAGGTTACAAGATGGATTTTGGCGTCAGACATGCCTGGATCAGAATCTTCTTCTACTACTTTCTAAGTTTCTAGCTTGCTAGCAACTTCCAACCTCAAGAACCTGATGTTTGTTTCTTTTACTCTCTGACAGCCCTGAAGTCTGCTCAGTCACAAGTAGGTACAATCCAGAACTGTGAGTGAGTTAATATCCCTCAACCAATGAGGAGCAGTAGTCAGTATAAATGCTGAAGTCTCTCCATCCTGTAATGGGCTGATTCTGAGGCACATTACACATAGTTTTTCAAAGAATCCCCAGCAGAGTTAAGCCTCAATTGCCCAGAGCTGTAACCCATTCATTAATGAGCTTATTTATTGGTTTTTGTCTTTTCCCAATGTCATTGTCACCAAGTCGCTTAATTTTCTTAAGCCTGTGAGATTAAAATTACATCTTCATCATAGAGGTGTCATGAGGATTAAATGAGCTTCTATCTACAGAGTGGTCTGTACATAATAACTGTTCAGTAGAAACATGGTGGTTAAATTATTGATCCCTTCTTTTCAGCCTTTAGGCTCCATCCCTGCAGTTCCAGTTTCTCCACTAGGTGGCAGAATATCAACATTCATCAATGGAAGGCAGGGCTCTTAGAAAGAGTAAGTAAAATAAGTAAATTAGAGACCCTGAGGGACTATGGTCAGTGCGACATGAGAAGGGCATGCCTATGATTAGAACCAAATCCAAATAAAAAAAGCAGTGCCCTGAAATTCCAGCCTCAGTCAGATCGGTGTCTGATTCAAAGCTTTGAAAGGTAGAGTGTTGGATGAATTCCCAAAGCAACATGGGGAACCTGTATGAGAGAAGCAGGTGGAGTCTTTTTGCAAGAAATTACTGGGTGCTATTTTCCCATGCCTAGGGTAATCCTAAGTCATGGGAGATGACTAGGAGTTGGAGGAATGGCAAGAAGCCAGGGGAAAACCAAACAATCACTTGAACAAAGTAGATCTTGATAAGAGTCAGCGTGATCCTCTAGTCAGCTTTGGAACAAAATCTTTCAGGATTATATGGTGTTCCTTTTGGCAAGATGTTTGCATCATTGGACAAACCATACCAACTGAGAATTAATCAACTCCCTGGTAAAAGTGCAGGAAGAATGGGGCATTTGTCTACTGGCTTTAATCTGTCATTAGTTCAGAATTTACCCTGGGTCATTAACTCCACCATACTTGTAAGGAGTTAAGATGCAGGCATTTGAAGTAGGATGGTATTGGCATATAATAAACTGTCTGCCATGTCTGCTGATGAACTCAGGTGGGCAACTGGGATATGGTGCGGGGGCATCAACAATGACTGCTTCTCAGATTTTAGTGTATATACAAACCACCTGGGGATCTTGTTAAAATACAGATTTTGATTCTGTAGGTCTTGGATGATGCCTAAGATTCTGCACTTTTTTTTTCTTTCAATTTTATTTTGTAATGGTTTCAGGTGTATAGCTTAGTGGTTAGACAACCATATACTTTACATACTGTTCCCCTCGATATTTTTGGTACCCCAACTGGCACCATATATAGTTATCACAGTATTATTGACTGTATTCCCTATGCTTTACTTACTTCCCTGTGACTATTCTGTAACTACCAATTTGTGCTTCTTATTCACTTCACCTCTTTCACCCAGTCCCTCAATGCCCCTCTTCTCTGGAAATCACCAGTTTGCTCTTTGTGTCTATGAGTCTGTTTCAATTTTGTTTGTTCATTTATTTTTTTCTTTACATTACATACAGAAGTGAAATAATATGGTATTTGTCTTTCTCTGTCTGACTTATTTTGCTGAGCATAATATCCTCTTGGTCCATCCATGTTGTCACAAATGGTAGGATTTCCTTTTTTTTATGTCTAAGTAATATTCCATTGTATATATGTACCAGCACTTCTTTGTCTATTCATTTATTGATCGGCACTTGGGTTGCTTCCATAACTTGGCTATTGTAAATAATGCAGCAATGAACTAGGAGTGCATATATTCTTTCAAATTAATATTTTGGGTTTCTTTGGATAAATACCCACAAGTGGAGTCACTGGGTCATAAATCAGATTCATTTTTAATTTTTGAGAGGAAACTCCACACTGTTTTTCACAGTGGCTACAATAATCTGCATTCCCACCAACAGTGCATGAGAGATTCTGCAGTTTTGACAAGCTTCCAGATGATTTAATCTGCTGGTCCACAGATCACATTTTGAGAAGCAAAGGCTACACAATCCTTTAAGCCAATCCTGATATTTCTTTCATGATCCCACATCATTATTAATTCCAAATAATAGTGGAGGCACCGGGGTCCCTGTGCTTTGATCTTTCTCTTTCTGGACCTCAATGTCTTCATCTTCAAAATGGAGGGCTTGGATTAGAGGAGCTAACTGGGGTGGTGGATGGAGAGAATAGAGGAGGGAGTTTTAAAGTAGCATTTCAATATATGAAAGACATTGAGATTTTTAAAAAATAAAAATTCAACAAAACAAAGTAGGAAAAAAACTTCTGAGCTATTCCAGCCAAGATGGAGGCATAGGTAGATACACTGTGCCTCCTCACACAACCAAAAGAAGGACAACCATAAATTTAAGAACAAAAAAAATGACTAGAACTGACAGAAAATTGAACTGTATGGAAGTTTGACAACCAAGGAGTTAAAGAAGAAACATTCATCCAGAGTGGTAGGAGGGGTGGAGATGGGCAGCAAGGGCAGAGAGGACTCAGAGCCAGGCAGTGGCTGGAGGACTGGGATGGGCAAGGCAGCAGCTGATGAAGCGGGTGGTCCCACATTTCTGTGCAGATAAACCTGGAGGAACAACTGGGGAGCAAGACAGACCATGCAACCCAGGGTTCCAGAGTGGGGAAATAAAGCCTCAAAACCTCTGAATGAGAAAACCTGTAAGGGTTAAGGCAGCAGGAGAAACTCCCAACCTCACAGGATAGTTCACTGGAGAGACCCACAGGATCCTAGAACTTACACAAACCCACCCACCCAGGAATCAGCACCAGGAGGGCCCAATTTGCTTGTGGGTGGTGGGGGAAGTGACTGAAGGCTGGTGGAGAGCTGAACAAGTGACATTGTTCCCTCTCAGATTCCCTCCCCCTCATACAGCACCACAACACAGGAACATGGGTTGCCCCACCCTGGCGAATATCTAAGGCTCCATCCTTTACTACGTAACAGGCACCCTGAGACTAAAAAAAGAAAAAGGAAGAAAAAGGCCCAAATGAAAGAACAGACCAAAGCTCCAGAAAAAATACAACTAAGTGGTGAAGAGATAGCTGAACTATCAGATGCACAGTTCAAAACATTTGTAATTAGGATGTTCACAGAATTGGTTGAGCATGGTTGCAAAATAGAGGAAAAAGTGAATGCTATTAAAAGTGAATTAAAGGAAAATGTACAGGGAACCAACAGTGACAGGAAGGAAACCGGGACTCACATCAATGGTTTGGACCAGAAGGAAGGAACAAACACTCAGCCAGAACAGAATGAAGAAATAAGAATTCAAAAATATGAGGAGAGGCCTAGGAACCTCTGGGACAACTTTAAAGTTCCAACATCTGAATCATAGGGGCTCCAGAAGGAGAAGAAGAAGAGCAAGAAAATGAAAACTTATTTGAAAAAATAATGAAGGAGAACTTCCTTAGTATGGCAAAGCAAATAGACTTCCGGGACATCCAGGAAGCTCAGAGTGTCCCAAAGAAATTGGACCCAAGGAAGCACACACAAAGGCACATCATAATTACATTACCCACGATGAAAGATAAGGAGAGAACCTTAAAAACAGCAAGAGAAAAGGAAAGAGTTACCTATGAAGAAGTTCCCATAAAACTATCAGCTGATTTCTCAAAAGATCCTTCTGGGAAAGAAGGGGCTAGAAAGGAGAATTCCAAGTCATGAAAGGCAAGGACCTACATCCAAGATGACTATCCAGCAGGCTATCATTTAGAATGGAAGGGCAGATAAAGTGCTTCCCTGATAAAGTCAAGTTAAAGGAGTTCATCATCACCAAGCCATTATTACATGAAATGTTAAAGGGACTTATCTAAGAACTTTTTCAAAATATGAACAGTAAAATAGAAGATCAAAATAACAGTATGACTTCTGGCCAAGATGGAGACATAGGTAGACACACTGTGCCTCCTTGCATAACCAAAATAAGGACAACAACAATTTAGAAATAAAATAAGAACCAGAATGGACAGAAAATTGAACTCTATGGAAGTTGGACAACCAAAGAGTTAAAATAGACACATTTATCTAGACTGGTAGGAAGGGCAGAGTCGGGCAGCCAGGTAGAGAGGGGTCGTGGCACAAAAAGTGGTGGCACCAGGCGCATGAGGTATCCCGGGCATGCAAGACCGCAGCGGGTGGACCCTGGGTGCACAGGTGGCGGCTGGCAGACCCAGCAAGGAGATAATTGTGAAGCAAGGCACTGTACACAACCCTGACTGGGTGGTCCCACATTTGTGTGCAGATAAACCAGGCAAAACTGGGGAGTGAGACAGACCGTGCAACCCAGGGTCGCAGCGCCAGGAAATAGAGACTCAGGGCACTGATTGAAAACACCCGTGGGAGTTAAGGTGCTGGGAGAGACTCCCAGTCTCACAGGAGGGTTTGTTGGAGGGACCCATGGGGTCCTAGAACGTGCACAAGCCCACTCACATGGGAATTAGCACCAGAAAGGCCCAGTTTGCTTGGGGGAAGTGGCGGAAGGGACTGAAATCTGACAGGGAGCGTAGCAAGCACCATTGTTCCCTCTCAGACCCTGCCCCCACATACAACATCACAACCCAGCAAGTGGATTGCCCTGCCCTGGTGAACACCTAAGGCTCCGCCCCTCACTAAGTGACAAGACAAAAAAAAATGGCTCAAACGGAAGAACAGATCAAAGCGCCACAGCAAGTACAGCTAAGCGCCCAAGAGATAGCCAGCCTATCAGATGCACAGTTCAAAACACTGGTGATGAGAATGCTCATAGAATTGGTTGAATTTGGTCGTAAATTAGATGAAAAAATGAAGGATATGCTAAGTGAAATGAAGGAAAATGCACAGGGAATCCATAGTGATGGGAAGAAAACTGGGACTCAAATCAATGGAGTGGACCAGAAGGAAGAAAGAAAAACCAAACAGAAAAGAAGGAAGAAATAAGAATTAAAAAAAAAAATGAGGAGAGGCTTAGGAACCTCCAGGACATCTTTAAACATTCTGATATCTGAATTATAGGGATATGAGAAGAGGAAGAGGAAGAGCAACAAACAGAAAAGTTATTTGAACAAATAATAAAGGAGAACTTCCCCAATCTGGCAAAGGAAACAGATTTCCAGGAAGTCCAGGAAGCTCAGAGAGTCCCAAAGAAGTTGGACCCAAGGAAGCACACACAAAGGCACATCATCATTACATTACCCGAGATGAAAATGAAAGAGAATCCTAAAAGCAGCAAGAGATAAGGGGACAGTTACCTACAAAGGACTTCCCATCAGACTGTCAGCTGATTTCTCAAAAGAGACCTTACAGGCAAGAAGGGGCTGGAAAGAAGTATTCCAAGTCATGAAAGGCAAGGACTTCCATCCAAGATGACTCTATCCAGCAAAGCTTTCATTTAGAATGGAAGGGCAGGTAAAGTGCTTCTCAGATAAGGTTGAGTTAAAGGAGTTCATCATCACCAAGCCCTTATTATATAAAATGTTAAAGGGACTTATTTAAGAAAAAGAAGATATAAAATATGTATAGTAAAATGACAGCAAACTCACAATTATGAACAACCACACCTAAAGCAAAAACAAAAACAAACTAAGCAAACAACTAGGACAAGAACAGAACCACAGCAATGGAGATCACATGGAGTGTTAGCAACAGGGGAGTGGGAGGAGGAGAGAGGGGGAAAAGGTATAGAGAATAAGTAGTATAGATGATAGGTAGAAAATAAACAGGGGGAGGGCAAGAATAGAATGGGAAATGTAGAAGTTAAAGAACTTATGACACATGGACATGAACTAAAGGGGGGGAATGTGGGTGGGAGAGGGTGTGCAGAGTGGAGGGGAATGAAGGGGGAAATGGGACAACTATAATAGCATAATCAGTCAAATATATTTAAAAAATATTAACAGTAAAATGACAACAAACTCATAGCTATCAACAACTGAACCTAAAAAACCCCACACACAAACAAACTAAGCAAATAACTAAAACAGGAACAGAATCATAAAAATGGAGATCACATGGAGGCTTATCAGTGGAAAAGGAAAGGGAAGATGAGGAAAAATGTACCAGGAATAGGTAGCATAAATGGTAGCTAGCAAATAGACAGGGGGAGGTTGAGTATAGTAAAGGAAATGTAGAAGCCAAAGAACTTATATGTATGAGCCATGGCCATGAACTAAGGGGGGCAGAATGTGGTTAGGAGGGGATGTGCAGGGCAGAGGGGAATAAAGGTGGGAGGAAATGGAACAATTGTAATAGCATAATCAATAAAACATATTTAAAAACAAAAACTTCTGGGTTAGCCAAGATTCACAGATGATAACTCCACTTTCCTAAAAGATCCCTGTATCCTGGCAGTGGGGGATGATATTGTAATTTCCTGGGTGGGGGGTGGCCTAGACATATTTTGTTTTTATATAAAAGGGTTATTGGTTTTAAATGGTTTAAAAAGAGAGAGGGAGGCAAAGGGTGAAAATTGGGACAACTGTAATAGCATAAACAATAAAAAATTTTAAAAGGTTGAAAAAGACTGGATTTCATGTTCTGTGAGACCTCATCCAGGTCTAATACATTTCCAGTGAATTTGTATAAACCTATTATATTATTGTATCAACTTACTGATTTATGTGTCTTCCCTACTGGCTTGGAAGCTTGTCTAGCCAGGGATTCATCTCCATCTCTATCACCCACTCTAGTGCCTGGCACAGAGTAGATGCTTAGTATATCCCTGAATACATAAATGAGTTTATAGATTTTTTTCCAGGTCTAAAAAACATCGTGATACCATGGAGCTGAGCCACACACTGGCTTTTTGGAAAGGGTCTTTTAAGACATTTTTTGACTGATGTGGTACTAACTCCTTTGAAGTTTTATTGTAGCAGAATTCTGGCCACATACAATCCCATGTCCAGTATTTAATAACACTATAAATTAATGTGAGCTGTTCCAGAACATATACCATTTAGTGACATCCCAATGACTATTCTTTGGCTGGAGAACTGTTTGAAAATGGTGCTTTGGAGTAAGAAACATCTGCCCTAGTTTCCCATAGATGAGGAGTCTGTGGAGTACATTCTGATGGGCTCTGCCTGATTGAACTTGCCAGTGAGAGGCGGAGGCACCACTAATTACATGTCTTGCATTATGGGTTGGAAGTAGACATACAGAGCAAATGCTCTGGCCCACAAAGCCTCAAAAAGTGATGAAAGCAGCTTAGGCTTCAAATTCATTTTAAAAATTCCCAGCATTGCAGAGCAGAGCCAGCCATACAATTTTTCCTCTATTTCATGTGGCACTTAAGACACAGAAGAATGAACTAATAGGAAGTCTGGGGATCTTGAAAGTTCAGGAAAAAAAAAAGAACTCCAGAGTATCAAAATAAAAGATATAGACAATGACATTGTTAACATATAATTTTCACTGGAGGTATTAATTAGTAACTTTCTCAGACCCTTGTTATGCTTGAAACAGGTCAGCATCATTGCCTGGCTTACACAAACTTCATTGCACTTAGTTAAGTTGCTCTTCTTCACGTAGGTCTTAGTTATGCAATGCTGAAAGAGACCTTCCTAAACAGGAAGAAAGTAGTAGAAGCAACAAACAGAATGAGAAGGCCAAGTGGGCAGTGAGTGGGAGCCAAGAAGGAGCCCTATACCTAGGTTCAAAAGATGAATTCTGTAATTGTAGGTATCCCATTAAGATAAAATTTAGTAGAGTTTGCGCAACAGCAAGCTCTAGAAAAACTACCAAATGGGATGTAGGTGCCCAATGACTAAAATATCTGTGGCAGTAATAGTTGGACTACTCTTCCTAGCCTTCCTTGCAATTTGGTGTGGCCATGTGACTGATTTCTAGCCAATAGAATGTGCACGAGTGAGGTGTTTTATTTCCAGGATAGGTCTATAAATACCTCTCACACATGATCTTTCATGCTTTTCCCCCTTCTAGCTTAACACATAAAAAGGGTGACTTTGGAAGCTGTGTGTTGAATATAGCAGAGCCTCAAGATAGAAGAGGCATGGGTCACAACTGTTTGGAGGAGAGCCATCTGTCAATGAGGACTTTATGTGAGTGATAATAAACTTTTATTGAGTAAAAGTGTTGAGATATTGGGGTTTATCTGTTACAGTAGCTTTTCTTACCTTAATTAAATATATAGTCTTTGGCTGTGTTAATACAAGGATTATAGAAAGAACAAAGGAGGGTTTTGCTGTTCTTTCTAGGACATTACCTTTAAGAGAGATTTTCCCAACTAGAACATGTACATAAAAAAAATACCAGAGTGATAAGGAGGTGGGGTGTGATATATTGGGGAGGATAAAAGCAAGGGGGCTCAGTCTAAAGAAGAGAAAACTGGTGTGGAGTAAGAATATACAACATCTGTTTGTAGAGTTTTGAGACTATGTCACAAGGAAGTGGAGTGCTAGAAAGCAAAGCTAGGAGCAAGATTTGAGATCAATATAAAGAGCTTTTTAATAATTGGCAGTGCCTCAGAGTGGAATGGCCTTTCTTACCAGGTAAAGCCTTCTCCATCTTTAGTAGATGCTGTTGATTGACTGATCAGTTTCCATTTCTTCCCTTCTTGACTATAGGACCCCAATTTTGTTGAAGTATCATCTTCATGTAATTGGGGAGAGGGACCCCATCCCCAGCTCCAGGAATAGATGCTGATTAGTGTAAGCCATTCAACACATGGCATTCTCTTAGTAGCTCTTACTGGTCTAGAAGTTGGTACATACCCTAAGCTGACCCAAAAAGACTTAAAGGAAGCTCTTTCTTGTGTTTCATGGTTGAGGAAGAGATTTTTCCTTTCTTCTTCTGGACATGCATTAGGATTCATTAGTCTTGATTTCTCACTGGCAGCCATCTTCTTGCCATAAGGGAAACTATCCTTAAGATGAAACCACCACTGAGGATGGTGGAGCAGAGAGATGGAAAGTACCTGTCCATTAAGCTGCTGATCATCTTATGCCTGAAGGCTCCTCTACCTCTGGATTTCACTTTGAGCTGGGTTTTCTATTATGTAGAACTTAAATCATCCTAGTTGACACACTGTTCCTGAGGAGGTTTGGTAATATAGGTTGAATGCTGCCTTGTCATCAGCGATGTCAGAGGGGATTTCTAGCTTGGGCAGCAGGTGGACCTCTCAAGACAACATAAAATCCAGAGTTATAAACTCTGCTGAAAGAGATACAGCCAACTTCATTTAAATTAAAATGTAGATGTACTTACAAGAGTCTAGAAATATATTTTGTAATGGAGTTATGTTGGCTTTTGGCTCTCACACAACCTATCCATTCCCTGTTGACTCCCATATATCTTTGTAGGAAGTCTCCCATAACAGAGACAACTTTTGTCTGTAGCAGATTTGGACTTCCTCTTGCAGAATGCAGAATCCTTGGTTGGAACCATCTGCCTACCAGGGACTCCATTTCTCATGCCTCCTTACATGTAGTTGAGGCCACAGGAC
Organism: Tonatia bakeri; assembly: GCA_004024845.1. Classification (NCBI taxonomy): domain Eukaryota; kingdom Metazoa; phylum Chordata; class Mammalia; order Chiroptera; family Phyllostomidae; genus Tonatia; species Tonatia bakeri. The sequence goes on along the minus strand of PVIA01010359.1, from coordinate 12,834 downwards.
TTGTTCTCACCAGTGGGATGGGAGCAATAATGATGTGCATTTTGTCTGGGTTAAGAAGATTAAGCAGTGGGTATACCTTCACTGTCTTTATCCATCCTCCAGCTGAATGCAAAGGATTCCAAGGGCCAAGGGAAGGGTGGAGTCAAAATATGGAAGGAGCCTGGGTCGTGAATAATCCTATGGAATGTTTGCTGCCAACCAGGAATGCTCGTATTGGATAGTTACCTGCATAAGGAATACACTTATATTGTGTTAAGCCATTAACATTAATCAGGTTTTTTTTTTAAATTTATAGTAATTGTATTTCCCTAACTAATACATCTTCACTGTACATGGTCTTCATAGGGGGTCGATAGCCAGCTCAGTCTCCTGGTGAAACTTCCATTATGGAATGCAAAGGGGTCTAATTCCCCTTTATATCTGTGCCTGGTAAAGCCAAGGGTTAAATAGGCACTTACACACTTGCTTCTGGGATACAAGAGGCACAAAGATGTAGGGAAAGTTTAGAATCAGATATATATAGCAGTGATAGCAGGAGCTTGAGTAAAAATACTATACCTGTGGCAATTGGGCTGTGGCTATGGTTTCTCTACTTCAGTAGCACACTAGGGTCTGCTGGTTGTCCAAGCCTTCTCCTCCAGCTTCTCATTGATGCTGTTGGCCTGCAATAGCCTGGTAATTAATTCCCTCATTTGCTTAAGATAATCAGAATTTTTACTCTTGCTTGCAATCATATGGTGGTAGGTTTTAATTTTTGTTCATAGAAATGGCTCATCTTAAACTCATGCATTTCATTTTGTTTTAACTTTTAAAAGAGAAGTCTTTCCCTTACAAAATTCTGTATTTATCTCAGCATTTGACTCCACTTTACTATCTTAGATTCATGATCTAATAGCAGTTGATGTTTGGCACCACTCAATTTCCTCCTTTTGTTGACTGCCTGTCCAGATAATCAAGCAGTTATTTATTTTTTCCCTTTGTTGATGGTTTGATCTCTCTCCTAGCTTTCATCACTTATTTTCCTCACTTGCCATACAGATTACCCTTACTTATGCATTTTCAAGGTACTTCTACTTATTAACCATTTCTAGCATTAAACTGTGTAATCCAGTTAGCAATCTGTAAAGTTTTTGTGATGGGGGAAGGGCACAGTTGTTAGAAAAAGCACTGGATTTGTTTTCCCAGAGACCTGTTTCTTTTACTTAGAAGATATGTGACCTTGGGCAAATCATAGAACTTGTCTTTCCCTGAGACTTGTTTTGCTAAGTAATTAGAATGAGAGAATACATAAAAACCTCAATGTCAGTTACAATGACAGGAGTTAATTAAAGGCCACATGGATAGAGGAATACAGTTGGAGGGAAGTTATGAAAGTAGGAAATCCACAGCCTCTCCTGGGAAGTCAGGCTGTGAGAGCTATGAAGTGGGGAAGACCTATTCACCTAGACTGCCATCAGCTGATGGGAAGGAAGCACCCAATCCTAGTTTGTTTGGAAGCCAGCTTTATATATATATTTATTTTCCCTCAAATACAGTCCTTGAACAGAATCCAAACAGAGCAGTGGCCCTGCTTCAGCATTTATTCAGTCCTCACACATTGTGACCACCAGACAAATTTGATTCCCCCCACAGAAACCTTTTACCTTACTCAATGAGCAATTCTTGCACACCTCTGATAATTGTTTATATTGGTGACTGAACTGAACTAGAAACTCTACCTTAATGTCTCAAGGATTGTACTGAGGATCAGATTTGGTGATCTCCAACACTGGGTCTCAGTTTCCTCATCAATAAAATGGGGTGGATCAACTACTGTTCCCAGAGTCTCCTCTCTGTTCCATCCCCCTGTGATGCTGGAAGATGATTTTGTGACCCCTCCTCTGACTGTCTGCTTAGCTCCTAGATGGAGTTCACTTTCCTTCTCAAAAGCAGAACACTTCTGCTTGGTTTTCTCTTATTGAAAACCCTCTCCCTCTCCCTTTGTTGGGTGGAGCTTGTTGACATGGAAACTCTGAGGTCTACACTAAATTCATCAAAATGGACTCATAAATGCCTATAGAAGGTCAGGACAGAGTATTTCTCTAAATGTGGTGATTCATTAATAGGAAACAAGTATTTAGCCACTCTGATAACTTTTCATAGAATTTTCCCTTTTTTCTTCAAAGTCACTTGACAAAATAAGATAGGACTGGAGTCAATTTGGTGCAACTTGATAATCATTTTAAATATTTCTTACAGATAGATACACTTATCTTAGGGCATCTTTGGACTTGGAAAAATTATCTTCTCTTCTAAAACATATTATGAGTGTTTTAAATTGAGCCAAGAAAACAAGGCAGGAAAAACAAGCTTAAATAACTAGTAATACTCAGATAAAAATAATCAAGTGTTATTTGGTAACACTCAAATAAATACCCTGAACACTATCTCTTCCTAGCACACCCACACACACACAACTACACACACACACACTCTTAATTACCTTTCCATATAGTCAGATGAAACTTGAAGAAAGAGTAATGCCCCCCAGAGTTTGGAAAATGCTGGACTAACTATGCCTTTTTGAGTGTTCCACAGAGTTCCAAGGACAAATAGAGAAGCAGCTAGTTAAGGATAATGTGGTACCATGAGGAGGTGGAGGGTTATTGGAATGCTGAGCAGGCAAATTCATTTCAAATAGAGCCTAGGAAAATAGGGAGGTTTATAATGTAGGGATCCCAGCCCTTTAGGTGCCACAATGAAATATTAAGAGCAGCCAGGGCCCCCAGGATGCAGGCAGGCTCTTTGTCTGAGGCTTGAAATAAAAGGCATATTGCCAACTGAGACAAAATGGGAAAGAGCCACACACACAAAAGACTGGCTGGGCTGTCAGGCTGTATTTGTGTCTGCCTGAGCTGTGATAAAAAGAACTTCTTTTCCTGAGTCACTAAGACCCCCACTCCCAAACAATAGAGGGATGCAGTGGTGATGCTCCCTGTGCTAAGCAACAGATTGGAGACATGGGAGTGGGAGCTTTTATCTTGGCTCTGTCATTAATAACTACCACTGAACCCAACCCTAATGGCTTCAGCTTCCTCATTACCAGGGGGTGGGGGATGATGAAGAGTCTGGGCCATCCCATGGAGATGGTCCAAGATGATGAGTCACTACTGCAACTTACCTTCCCTCCCTTCCATCCAAGCCACCATCGTCTTTCACTGGGGTTTTAGCATTTGCCTTCCCTTTGGCCTCTTTGCTTCTGTTCCTACTTCCTTATAGCTTGTTGTTCACCCTCCCTGAAAGCAGACTGATGCTCTCAAAATACAAGTTAAATTGCATCATTCTTCTGCTCAAAACCCTCTGATGGCTTCCCAATGTTCTTACTGTGACCTACAAGATCCTACACGATCTGCCCTAACTCCCATTTTTCTCTAACCTTATCTCATATCACTCTTCCCCTCTCCTACTTTGCTTCAGACATATTGGTCTTCTTGCTTGAACATGTCATTTCTATTTATGCCTCAGAATTTCTGTACTTGCTGTTCCCTCTATCTAGAATGATCTTTCACCAATTACCTACATTATGTGTTGCTTCACCTCCTTCAGATCTTTCTCAGATGCTGTCTTCCCAATGATGCCCTCCCTATGTTAGTCAGCTATGGCCATAATTAGGCTGCATAATAAACCATTCCACACTCAGTTACTTAGAAGAAGAATTTATTTTTGTACTCATGGGTTTGAATGGTACTTAATTGACCTAGGATGGCTTCGTTTGTTAGCTCTGCTTTATGCTGCAGATTGGGTTTATGTCTGCTCTGTGTATGCTTGTGTTGAGGCCCAGAATGAAGGATCAGTGGCTACCTAGGGCATGCTCTTCTTATGATATATCATCAGAGTACAAGAGCCAAATGAAATAGTATATGTATTTAAAGATCTCTGCTTGCATCACAGTCCCTGAATATTCTCTTGGTCAAAGGAAATCACATGATCAAGCCCAACATTAATGAGTTAGGGAAATATACTCTGCCCACACTGGGAGGGGGAAAAGAAAGAATATTTGCTGAATAATTGAAACTATCACACACATATACACACCCACACCCTGGACCCCTGCCTGCCCTCTCTATTAGGGCTTATCATTACCCTACATATGACATATTTCAATTATCTATTTTGTTTATTATCTGTCTCATTGGCTAAAATGGAATTTTGTTTATTTACTATTGTATAATCAGTACCTTGAACAGTACTTGGAACATAGCAGATACTGAATAGATATTTTTTGAATTATAGAATAAATAAATCTGCCTAGTAATGAGAGTACTCATTAAAGAAAGTGTAGAAATGAATTATCAGGTCTTGCAGCCTTCTTCATAGGGACATAATCTCTGTAAAAACTGGCCTTATTACTATATATACCACATTACTACCACTATTACCTCATCAACACCATTGCCATCATTACCACTACCATCATCACTGTTACCATTACCATCATCATCACCATTACCATCATAATCTGCATTAACATCACCATTGCCACCACCATTTCCTCACTGCCATCACCATCACCATCACCAACCATCATCACAATCACTCTTACTAGCAAAACTTTTACCAAATCACCATTATCACTACCATCACCACCACGACCATATCATCATGGCCACTTCCATTACTATCTCGTGTCTACCACCATCATTCTCATCACTGTTATCTCCATCACCTCCATCACTATCACTATCACTATCACCATTATCTCCATTCAGTGATGATGATTGACAGTAATACTGATTGCACAGAGCTCTCAATAAACTAATTGCATCACAGGAAGCAAAAGAAATGATCATTTTGTCCTAGTAGGCTAGCTGCAAGGAAAGACATCAATGAGAATATTATTTCTCTTGAGATCCCAAAAGTAAATCTATAACAATTATACATTCAATGTTTACTACAGCTTTAGAAATGCTACCCACTCTTTTGGAGGTCTGCAGAAATTATTAAACCTTTAATTTCATGAAGTAGTACTGAAATTGTCTCCAGCTCCTCTTCCTTTTATCCTTCTGGAGGGAAAAAGGTTTTTTACAAAGTCATTTCTCTCACCACTTACAAGTCCATTACTTCTTGTTGCATAATAATAGACCACATGACTTGTTGATTAATCTTTTCCATCCTGAAACAAAATCTTTTCCTGAATTGTTGCTGCTTCTCCAGTTCTTTGTAAACACTGCCTGACAAAAGTGTGTGGGTGCTGGAAGGCCCCCAAAATACCAGGGGTAAGATTAAAGTCCACCAAATCTCCACTCCAGATCGATTCTCTCTGCTTACAGTGCAAGGCAGTGTAGTCTTTCTTCCACTTCTACTTGTTGTTTTTAAACATTCCTTTTTAAGACCAGATTTCACTTTAATTTTATCTGGCCCGTGACTCTAAAGTGTTCTACTAAAGCCTCTACTTTATTTATTTATTTTTGCTGAAGGCATCAAATGAATTGATTTGAAATATGGAAATATTCAAGATATTCTACCAAAAAAATCTTCCTCATAAAATATTGTACCATAAGGTTAGGGAAGAGTCTGTTGAAGATGGTGTGAAGGAGAATTTTAATTCTTAAAAGCAATTTTTCTTTGAAGGGAAGAAATTGCCACTGTTTGGCTTTGGTCCCAAACCTGCTATTATGATGAAACACCAAGAGTACAGTTTATCATATCCTGATGGCAACGCATATGATTTTGATTCTATCAATACAAAGAAAAAACTGTATTGCTGGGGAGGGGGATGATTGAAAAAGGAATGCTAGAGCCTCCTGAGCCTTTCTTTTTTGTGGGTATGAGAGAATGTTCCACAGGCAGAGGAAGAACTAGATGAAAAGGCCTATACTATTAAGAAGCTAATAAAGACACATTTGTCCAGTGATGCCCAGAATATTGAGTGACTGATGTCTGGTGCCTGCTGAGGACATCTGATGCAACAAGATGGCGGAAATGATGGGACTTAGCTGCCCCACTTCTCAACTCACAACCAGTCAGGTCAAATCTGCATTTGAATATTCCCATCATTTCCTTATTCCTCTAAATGACTCTCCTTTCTGGTTGGCTTAGGCTGACTAGCCTGGGAAAACTTCAGGCTGAGCTAGGCTGAGGAGCAGTGGGAACCATCTTCTCCATAGGATTCCAAAGCCATCTCCACCTGAAAGGCATTCCAGGTGGTAGAAAACCCCAGCTGCAGCAGCTCTGCAAATGAAGCTGGGAGAGCAGCTGGTCTGTGCCAAGGGTGCCTCTGCTGAGCTGAGGATTTTGCTGTATGAGTCCAGACAGCCTCTTGGCAGGGAGGCTGGGATTTGAACTTAGGATGTGCTCAGTTGTAAAAAGATATTGGAAGAAGATACTTCCTGTAAAGGGATTCAGCTTCAACTAAACAGTGTTCAGTTTATAGTTACTGTGGGCCAAAAGAGGGAATTTTTGTGTGTTTGGATTGTAACAGGATCTCTGAGTAGGGAGGTATAGACATTTGTAGAAGAGTGGGAAAGAGGGAGTAAGGGAACAGTGTAGTATCTTGTGACTGAGACTTTGGCCCTTATCCTGCAGGCCTCTTTAGTGAAAACTCAGCTCAGAAGTAGATATGGGCCTTAACAGGTATTCAGTGTTTTATGGATTGAGCCTGAGGAGGGCATATCTAAAAGAGAGGTTAGGGAGTGTGGCCTGCTGTGTTCCACAGGAAGCAGACTGATGGAGAGATACGTTTGCAGAGAGTTTATTAGGGATGCTCTTAGGATTAACACCTATGAAAGAAGAGAAACTAGCAGGATTAGGCCAGGGATAATTTGAGCTACAGTGCAGCTGCAATAAGGACTTCTGTTGATCCTATGGGGAGCTCTGGATCTGTAATAAACTTGCAGAGATGTGTGGGGTTAGAGTGTGAGCCCATGTATTTATACCTCTGCATCCACCTGTCATTAGATGTGGGTTCTCCCAGTAAAGGGGTATATCCCTGCTGAGGCAGCTCTCTCCATCTCATGGAAAATGCTTAGCTGCCAACACTCCAATCAGCTATGTGAATGAGTACTTTAATCCTGAGGGGGTATTGAGGAGACACAACTACCCTGAACTAGAAACAAAGCCAAAGAATTTTTCACTAGAAGGGAGCCAGCAACAGATGACCTACTAATTTACTCCTCTTTAGTGTCAATTCTAGCCAATTCAAAAAAATATTTGAGTGTTTACTGTGGTCAAGGCACTGGGAATACACAGGTGAAAAAGACGAAATTCCTCCCTTTGAGGGACCCAGGATGGTGGAAAGACAAAACATATCAGAAACTAACCACCACTCAACATGATTATAGAGGCACTGAACAAGTATATAGGATGGGATGTAGAGGGGGCTGTCAACTTAATTAATGTGTGATATTCCAAGTTTTGTGCAGTAGTAGACTAGTGAGCATACATCACAGCATAAACACCTTATAATTTAGAAAAACACATACCATATGGACTCTCTTACATGGGGAATCTAAAATGCAGGTGAATTGGTTTTTGTTGTTTTTGGTTTAAATAAATTGAAAAATAAAATATGTTTGTTGAAATGCAAAGAAAATAGAAAGAAAGTAGGAGTGAAGGGAGCTGGATCACAGTAAAAGAAGGAATAAAGACAAAACATGTCATAGCTACTTTAGCAGAGCTGGAACTAGAGTTCCACATTTTATCCTTTGCTCAGAGTTCTTTTTTATCTTTTTCCAGCACTGGATGTAATTTTACCCATAGCAGTGTTCCATAAATTAACTCATATTCTCTTTGCTGGAGTACCCTCTTTGTGCTTGGTTAGATGAAACCTCCTGATCAGCATGGACCTGATCCCTTCTGGGAGACCATCAGCCTCTTCATTCTCTGGCCACAGACTGCACATATAGTGGCATTCTTGTTGAGGTGTGCCACTTGTCCCATTGGAGAGTAAGATGAGAGGGAAAGATAGATCCATGCAAACTGAATAAAAAGACTAAGGTGGCTATTCAAAATATTTATCAGCTGGCACAGTATGGCAACAACCAGTACAACCAGTACAGCAAAAGCTGTGCAAACAGGCTGAATACTAGCCTGTTCAGGATTATTTTAAAAATTACAAGTGCTTATCTTCTAAAAAATAATTTCTGTTTGTAAACAACATTGCTGTTATTGTTGTTACCATTGAACCACTTATTTTCTACTTTATTGAATGACTAAATTATAGTATTGGCCAGAAATTAAGGGTGAACTCCTAGAACAAAGATTAACTCTTGTGGGCAAGAGGTCTGGAGAAGATACTAAAATTATTGCTGGGACTTACAATGAGCCTTTAACAGCTGCAAATTTGAAGTCTTTGTTTCTTTATTTCCCTTGTCTCTATAAAACAAACCCAACAATGTTTATTGATATACTTGTGTTTATGAAAATGACACATATTGCCTGGCTAGTGTAGCTCAGTGGACTGAGCGCGGGCTGCGAACCAAAGCATTGCAGGTTCAATTCCCAGTCAGGGCACATGCCTGGGTTGCAGGCCACGGTCCCCAGCAACCGCACATTGATGTTTCTGTCTCTCTGTCTGTCTCCCTCCCTTCCCTCTCTAAAAATAAATAAATACATAAAATCTTTTTAAAAAAGAAAATGACACATATTCAAAAACAAGCTTATTTTCATCTTTAAAAAATGTTATAAATTTAAAGAAAGAGAAAAAAATCAAGAATAATATAATAAATACCTGTGGTCTCATCTTCCATAATTATAAATCCTAACTTTTAGTCATTTCTGCTTCAGATTTGAAGTAAAGTTGAAGTTTCCTCTTGCTGATTCCATGTTTCTCCTTCCTTTTCCAGAGGCAACTTAAGCAGATTTTCTATGTCTCCTTCAGACTCAGTCATTCTCAGCCCTGGCTGCACATCAAGATCACCTGGCAATCTATGAGAAAGCCCTGGTGCTTGGGTCTCATACCAGACAAATAAATTCAGGAAAGGGACCTACATAAATAGTTTTTAAAGCTCCTTGGGTGATTCCAATGTGCAGCCAAGATTGAAAAACTAAGCATTGTCTAGCCCATGTTTGCATATTTTTAGTGCATGTGTATCTATCTATTTATGAACAATGCATTTTTTATTGTTTGTATGTGTGTGTATGTCTATATTTTAGAAGAATATGTAAATGATGTCATAGTGTAACTTTCTGCACCTGGCTTTTTTACTTAACATTATTTTTTAAATTATATAGAAATAATTTTAGATTTACAGAGAAGTTGCAAATATAGTGTGAATTTTCCAACTACCTTCAATCCAGCTTCCCCTAGTGTTACCACCTTGCATAACCATAGTACAACACTAAAATCATTAAATGAATACTGATAAATTGCTATTAATTAACCTATAAACCTTATTTGGATTTTGCCAGTTTTCCCACTGATGTCCTTTTCTGGTCTATGATCCAATCCAGGATCCTACATTACATTTAGTTTTCATGTCTCTTTAGTCTTTTTCAATCTGTGATAATACCTGAGTTTTTCCTTGTCTTTTATGACCTTTGCACTTTTGAAGAGTACTGGTTAATTATTAGAGAATGTAATTTTATTTTGATATGTCTAATGTTTTCTCACCTCTAATTGAGCTTATGCATTTTGGGCAAGAATTCCACACAAATGATATTATGTTTGACTCAGGCCATCATATCAGGGGGTCATAATGTCAATATGTCTCACTTGGTTTTGGTGATGTCCACAGGATCTTTCTACTGTAAAGTTACTATTTTAACCCTTGTAATTAAAAAGTATCTTGTGAAAAGAGGCATTGAAATGGTGTAAATATCTTGTTTCTTATAATACTTTTGCTTACTAATTTTATCATCCACATTAGTTTGCTAGTACTACCATAACAAATACCACAGAATGAGTGGCTTAAACAATAGTAACTTATTTTCTCACAGTCCTACAGGCTGGAAGTCTGAGATAAGGTGCTGATAAGGACTGGCTGCTCTTGAAACCTCTCTCCTTGGCTTGTAGATGGCTACCTTCTCATGCCATCACATGGCCTTTTTCTCTGTGTGCATCCATCCCTGGTATCTCTTCTTTTTCTTGTAGGACATCAGTCATATTGCATCAGAGCTCCAGGCTTATGGTCTCATTTAACCTTAATTACCTCCTTCCTTAAAGGCCTAATCTCCAAATACAGTCGCATTGGAATTAGGGCTTCAACATATGAAGGGTGGGGGACACAATTCAGTTTCTAACAGCATCCATTAATGATTTCTGCCTGCAGCAACTATTACAGTGGTCTTTGCCTAATGGTGTTTTTCAATTTCCACCATTTGTTTTACATTTACTAACTGGAATTCTTTCTATATTTCTTTTGTATGATTGAGCAGACATATGTATATTTTTTTCATATTCCCTTCTTTCTCACATGAATGGGAGCATACTATGGGTACTCTTTAGCCCCGTCCTTTTTTTTTGTTTTTACGCTTACCATAATGCCTTGGAATTCACTCCATATCAACTCATAGATATCTTCCTCATTCTTTTTTAATATCTACATGTAGTATTCCATTGTGTAGAGCACAGGTGGCAAACACAAGGCCAGCAGGCCGAATCTGGTCCTCCACCTTCTTTTATCCAGCCTGGCACCTTGTTTCTACCTGGCAGCAACACTGAGCTCCTTGCCCTTAGTTAAGGAGCAGTTACATTTATACAGTCCTAAAATTACATTCAACCCTTTGAAGGCAACCATGAGGCTAATGTGGCCCCAGGTGTAGATGCTGCATTTATTTTATTCAACCACTCTCCCATGTATCAGCATTTAGGTTGTTTCCAATATTTTGTAATTATAAATGATGCCACAATAAATAACCTTGTGCATTTGTATTTTTGTATTGTTGGATACATTTCCAGGAAGAGATATTGCTGAGTCCAAAGATAACTTGCACATACAATTCTGTACATATTGCTTAACATCCCTCCAGAAGGGCTATACCAGTTTGCATTCTCACCAATAATGTATGTGAGTGCTAGTTCCCTCACAGCCTAGAAAACACAGTTTGTTATCACACTTTTAAAGTTTTACAAATCTGGTAAGTGAGAGATGGTATTTTAGTATTGCTTTTCTTTTTTGTATTCTCTAATTATAAATGTATGAACATTTTTCTTATGTTTAAGGTCCATTTTTATAACATTTTGTTAATTGTCTGGTTATGTATTTTTTCATTCTTTCATCAGGTTCTTTTGTCTTTTGTCCTCCAGTTAAAAGATATTTTAAAACATTTACTGTGGTAAAAATACATATAACACAAAAGTTGCTATTTTTGCCATTTTAAGTGCACAATCAGGGGCATTAAATACATTCACAGTGTTGTGCACTATCACCATTATCTATTTTCAGAACTTTCCTGCACCTCAAAGATAAACTCTGTAACCATAGCAATAACTTCTCATTTCACCCTTACCCCAGCCTCTCATCCTTCCATTTTAAGAGTTATTTATGTTTTAGAAATATTCATGCATTTTCTATGGTATATTTGAGTTTTTCTCTCCATTTGTCCATCATCTTTTAACTTTGTTTATAGTAGTTTTGGCCATGCAAACATTTGCTTTTAAGTAATCAAAATTTTCAACCTTTTCTTTTATTGCCTGTGGATTTTGAGGTATGGTTAAAAAGCCTTTCCCTATACCCAGCTTCTAGAGGAATTCACTCATGTTTTCTTTTGGTATCTTTCCCTTTTTCTTTTCTTTTCTTTTCTCTTCTTTCCTTTTCCTTTCTTTTTTCTTTTCTTTCTTTTTTCTTTCTTTTCCTTTCCTTTCCTTTCTTTTCTTTTCTTTTCTTTTTTCACTGATCCATTTGGAATTTATGCTTATGTATGGTGTGAGATTTGGATCTAATTTTATCATTTTTCCTTATGGCTAGCCAATTGTCCCCAAACTATTAATAGTATCTTCTTTCTCTATTTATTTATAACATCACATATATCATACAAATATCCTATAAATGCTTGATTGCGACTAAAATTGCATTGATTTTATACATATAATCAATTTATAAAGTAATTTTATAAGAAGCAAATAGTTTTCTAAGCCGAAACAACTTCTTGGAAAGGACTGTAGAAGTCATCTAGGTCAACCTTCAATGACTTCTCACTATTTTCAACATAGAGCTAAAACCCCTGACCTTAGCCCAAGAAATTGCTTATGATCTGATCCATGCCTTCTTTTCTTTTTTATGTATTATTATTATTGTTATTGATTATGCTGTTAGAGTTGTCCCATTTTTCCCCTTCATTCCCCTCCACCCTGCCCGCCACCTCCCACCCACATTCCCCCCCTTTAGTTCATGTCCATGTGTCATAAGTTCTTTAGCTTCTACATTTCCCATACTATTATTGCCCTCCCCCTGTTTATTTTCTACCTATTGTCTATGCTACCTATTCACTATATCTTTTCCCCCTCTCTCCTCCTCCCACTTCCCTGTTGCTAACCCTCCATGTGATCTCCATTTCTGTGGTTCTGTTCCTGTTCTAGTTGTTTGCTTAGTTTGTTTTTGTTTTAGGTATGGTTGTTACTAACTGTGAATTTGAAGTCTTTTTTTACTGTTCATATTTTTAATCTTCTTTTTCTTAGGTAAGTTCCTTTAACATTTCATATAATAAGGGCTTGGTGATGATGAACTCCTTTAACTTGGCCTTATGTGAGAAGCACTTTATCTGCCCTTCCATTCTAAATGATAGATTTGCTGGATAGAGCAATCTTGGATGTAGGTCCTTGCCTTTCAGGACTTGGAATACTTCTTTCCAGCCCCTTCTTGCCTGTAAGGTCTCTTTCGAGAAATCAGCTGACATTCTGACGGGAACTCCTTTGTA